>BHFT01015378.1:0-60589 GCA_004320025.1 Laticauda laticaudata | reverse complement strand
ATAACAACGGATGGAACATTTTTCTCGTCTGCTGTGTCCTTTTTACAAACGTTTTGCATCTGTTGGGCAGTGTGACATGGCCTTAATGACCATTGAATTCTCAGTCATGCGATCAACAGTCAGAGGCTTGGCAACTGACTCATATGTATGATGGTTGCAAAGTCCAAGAGTCATGTGATGCCCTTTGGCAACAAGCAAAGTCAATGGGGAAGCCAAACTCACTTAATGACAGTGTTATTAACTTAACAATGGCCAGAAAGGTGCTAAAATGGGGCAAAAATCTCACAAAAGTCAATGGGGGAAGCTGGGTTTGTTTAACCACTCTGCGATTCACCTAACAACATCTAGGATTCACTTCACAACTATAGCAAAAAGGTTGTAGGGTGGGACAAAACTCATAACTTCCTCTGGTGGGCAGCTGTATAGCATGAGGTAAGAGTTTCTTGATGAGCTTCAACAATATTACAGATTGTTCCGGTGTGATTCGTGCAAGAAATAGCAATCAAATGAGCAAGGGAACTGCCAAAAATGAGCAAGGTTAGTCCTAGTTAGTACCAGACAGGAGACCACTGAGAAATCTCAGAGCTGTAAGCATGTCATAAATCAGGTGGGATTCAAAAATCCCAGCAATAGGTTTGCTGCCCAATTGCTGGGTAGGCATGGCCATGGTGGTTCAGCCGGTCAGTTCAAATATGGGTTCGGCAAACCAGATGCAAATTTTGTCAGTATATATTCATGAACTGGAATAGAGAACGGTAACAAGGCCAGTGAATGAATAGGCACAGCAACTTAGTCAGCCAATGAGGACTGTTTGGAAACTGAAACTAAATTTAACTTAGGCGGGGCTCTATATTAAGCTCTGCAGCTCTGAAGCTATGTTGAGCTCTGAGTCTGTCTATTGAAAATGAAACTGCTTCTCTCCTCTGCTGAGTATAATGCTTGCCTGCTGAACTAAAGTGAAACTGATGTCTGTTTCTGAGCTCCTGAGTTGCTGTTCTGCTCTGAACCTGTAACATGCCTGCTTCTGTTTGAGTTTGCTCCCTGTTGGAGAAATCTCCAACTGGTATTGTAAAATTTACTTTATATGTTTATAAAGAAGTTAAATGAAGCCTCAGCCATCTGTGTTTACTTTTCTGGCACTGAGTTTACGCTGCAAAACTCTGAACAAATTTAAAATCTGGTTTGCCCGAACTGGTCCGAACCTGTAGAATCCCACCCTGTCATAAATACATAAAATACACCCAGGAACAAAGAAAGCATGAGCTATTTCTGTACAGTTGCCAAAAATACAGCAGAGGCAAAGACAGGGGTTCCCCTAAGATTTTATATAAAAACCTTTTATATAAGGTTACAGGTGGAACATTAAATCTGAGTACTTAGAAATTGTCACCACCCCTGGAATGCTTCAAGTCAGCAGAGAAAACCTAAAGAAGGTGGACATTTTTTGGTATCTGGGATCCCACCTCCAAGGCAATGGTGACATCAATGGGAAAGTATGAGCAAGGGTGAATGGAGCCTGGATGTGTTGGCGAGAATTCACCAGTGTGCTATGTGACAGACAAAAGCCAACCGGCTTTTAAATCTTAAATCTAAGATTTACAAGACAATCATCTTCCCTGTTGCACTATATGGCACCGAATGCTGGGCAGCAATAGGGACCAAAAGGTATCTCCATACCATGGAAATGCGAATGCTCCATTGGATATTGGGCCTCTCCCTTCTTGACCACATCACAAATGACACCATTCGACAACATTTTGGTGTGGCATCAATTATAGGGAAGATAAGAGAAGGCCGACTCTGCTGGTTATGGACATGTCCAGAAAGCAGAACCTTCCACCATGACCAAGACTGCCTGCCAACTAGAAATCAATGGCTCACAGGCATCCAAAACAAAGATGGAAAGACACCATCAACAAAGATATGCAAGACGCAGGCCTGCACCCTGGAGATGCAGCTGACCATGCAAAGTGGTGCTCAATGATCCAAAAAGTGTACCCTGCACCTGCGGGAATACTCGAGGAAAAAGAAGGAGAAGGAAAAGGAGGAGAAGGAGGAGGATGAGAAAAAGGAAGAAGAAGAAGACGAAGAAGAAGATAAAGAAGAAGAAGAAGAAGAAGAAGAAGAAGAAGAAGAAGAAGAAGAAGAAGAAGAAGAAGAAGAAGAAGAAGAAAAGGAGGAGGGGGAGGAGGAGAAAGGAACATTAAATTTCTCATGAGATTTATGCTGTTACCTTCCCACCAAAATGGTATCTATTTATCTACTCGCATTTGCATGCTTTCAAGCTGCTAGGTGAGCAGGAGCTGGAGCAAGAACAAGACTCAACCCATCACAAGGAGCTCGGGTCTCAAACCCAGCCTGTCAGTTGTCCAGCTTCTTTAACTGGTCAGTCATCTTCCTTCCTCTTTTAATTAAGTGTTGTTTCCAAATCACAAGAAGTCACAATATTTTTCACTTTCTTTCAGGTCTGTGTGAAGATACGGAGAGCGTCATTTAAGAAGGATGGAGGAAAAAATGGAACAACTTAGGAGAAGACATGTAAGGAATGTTGCATATATTTCACAAATCAAGACCCGTGTTTGCCAAAGATGTTTTAATTTGAATTTCTCTGCTGAGTGTAGGCTGGAACAGATGGTCTCGTGGCTATTTTCGTCTTTTGGTTTCTGTGAGTTAATATATTGTTTAGATATCAGCGATGGAGAAAACAAAAACTTTCCTTCATGGACAGAGAGTCATTAACATGGCAGTCAGATTAAATGCAACAATATTCAGGCAGTCCTTGACTTAAAACCACAATTGAGTCCCAAATTTATGTCACTAAGTGAGACAATAGTTAAGTGAGTTTTGCTCTGTCTTACAACTTTTCTCGCCATGTTTGTTAAGTGAATCATGGCAGTTAATTAGTAACATGGTTGTTAAGTGAATCTGGATTCCCCATTGCTTCTACGTAGGTCACAAAAGATGAATCACATGACTCCAGGACACTGCAACCATCATAAATATGAAGCAGTTGTCAAGCATCCAAATCTAAATCATGTGACCCCGGGGGATACTACAACAAACATAAGTGTGAAAAATGGTCATTTCACATTTTTTCAGTGCAATTTGGAACTTGGAACAGTCACTAAATGAACTGTTGTAAGTCCAGGACTAGTGTTGTGGTTAGCTAGCAGCAGGTGCGTACAGCTGAGGAGAGCAAGGTCTCAGATGAGGGGCCAGCACCCTTAGGGAGTGGACTGCTGCTTTCAGAGATTGTGGGGGCTGGCAGCAGTGATGAGGAGGTTCCTGAGGAGCCTGTGCCAAGTGCGTGTGTGTGCAGGAAAGAACAGCTGCAGCAGCATGGGCGACTTGGGAGTAAAGCTGCAAGGTAATGGCCCCTCCTCAAGAAGATAAAAGCCAGCTGTGAAGCGAACGTTCTTTGCAGGAAGCAAAGATATTTTGAAACTCAGCCTCGTGGACATTACAGTATCTGAAGTTGGTATTTGAAGATTCTTGTATTGTGAAATATTTCTCATCTGTGATTCTTGGCAGTCTCGCAAAGTTTTGGTGAGGTTTGTGCTTATCAAAGTTAATTAGTTTGCAGCAGCCTTTTAAACGGGGATTAATAAGACTCAATAAAAGGTTTCTGTTCCCTTTGATTATTGTTTGTTTTCTTGGAAATGGGTTTGGGTCAGAACAACTCCTTGTACTTTTTTACATTGGCTCTTCCTACCTATCATCCCAAGTCACATTAAGTTAGCAGCAATAGAAGTCAGACTTGCTGTGCCGGTGCAAGGCTGTGATTTAAGGTTACTCTACCCAGCGTCCCATGGTTTTGCTTTTAATTGGCTGCACAGACTCACACATCACACAGGGACAAGCCAGCCTTTAAATAAATATAAAATTGCTGGCACATTATTTTGATGCTCCTGACTGGCAAACTCTCGTGCCACGAGTGTAGCTTATTAAAAATAGAATAAAAGAAACACCAATCTGGCTTTAAAAAAAAAATAAGAAGAAATCAATGGCTTTAAAAATCTTATTTTTTAAAGTACCCTCAGGATGATCAAAGACACAACAGTTCCTGACCTGACAACCATTTGTGCCATTCCACAAAGCTGAGGGGTGTGTGTGTGTGTGTGGGAGAATCAATTTAGCACATGTGCACGCTGAAAAGGAGAGATAAAGAATGCATTTTTGCACATACTAAAGAAATATTATGTAATATTGACATTCATATCTAAGCTCAGGCTAGAACTTCAAATGTCATAAAAGATGCAATCAAATTTCATTCACAACAGATCTGTTTACATGTTTGTGTGTGTGCATGTACAGAGAAAGATTGTGTGTGTGTGTTTGATATTGTATATATTGTGTGGGAGAGCCCCTCTCTGTGCGAAATGGGTGATTATACATATATACATACATCTGTATGTGTGTGTGTGAGATCAGGCTTAGTTTTTGGGGATGAAAATAAGGGGGGGGGAAATTGTGCCTCTGCCTACCAGCATCCATCAGTATTCATCTGTCTAGTGTCCTGTCAGTGTGTGAGAGAGTTGAGGGCTGTTTGGAAAATGAAACAGTATTTGCTGTGTGAACAAGAAGGAGAGAGCAAGGAGCCTGGACGTGGCTTAGCTCAACTGTTTTGTACTAAAACTGCTTGCTGCTGTGAAACTAAAATTAAAACTGAAACTCCTCTTCCTGTGTTTTGCATTTGGAACAGATTTCTTTTCAGGTGAGGAGAGGGAGTAGAACTCCTTAGCATCAGCGCGTGTTAATAATAACATAAAATACTAATGCTCTGATAGTCATTTCGAAAAATCACACACATACACACACACACACACACACAGGTACCCCTCAAATTATAAACACAATTGAGCCCAAAATTGCTGTTGTTTATTTGTTAAGGGACTTTTGCTCCATTTTACGACCTTTCTTGCCACCATTGTTAAGCGAATCACTGCAGCTGTTAAGCTAAGTAACATGGTTGTTAAGCGAATCTGGCTTCCCCCATTTACTCTGCTTGTAAGAAGGTCGCAAAAGGGGATCACATGACCCATGGAACACAACAGTGGTCGTAAGTATGAACCGGTTGCCAAGCATCTGACTATTGATTAGATGATTGTGAGGATTCTGCAAAGGTCGTAACTGCGAAAAATTATCCTAAGTCACTTTGAATGTTCACTAAATGAATCGTTGTAAGTTGAGAACTATCTCTATTTGTTGTTAGGCATTTTGTTTGAATAGTTTTAACATGGTTTTTATGTTACAGGTAGTTCTCGACATACGATGATAATGGAGCCCAAAATTTCCATTTTTAGCACTCCTGTTGACTAACAAGGGGCCCTTTTCCCAGCTTCAATCATTTCCCTGGCTACTTTTGGACCTGCTCAACCAACAATCTTAGTAGCTGTGAAATTAAATATATTGTGATGACCCGGAGTGTAACACAAATGTAACAAAATCCAAAATGTAAATAAATGTCCTTTAATGCCTCCAACTTGGCCCCACTGTTCAATAATTNAATAAATGTCCTTTAATGCCTCCAACTTGGCCCCACTGTTCAATAATTCTCAGTTGGAGATAAAACTTATGCAAAAAATAGTCTTCAAAAGAAAGCAATACAGTCCGGACTTAATGAACAGATAGAGGTGAAATAAAAAAACTAAAACAAACTACAATGAAGGAAATCCCACAACGGACCAGAATAAGTAATTACCAACTTCAAGGAGATAACAAGGCAGTCTGCTGGAGGGACTCCAACCAAGATAACTTCAGCCCCAAATAAAACACGCTTTGCTTCTGGCAACATCGTGCTTTAACCGTGTCTTATATACTATTCTCCCCAGCTGCCACCAATGAGGGGGATCATGGCCACTTCCTCTCTCATAAGCCAAGTTGTTTCCTTCTCCATTCCTCCCTGTGTGTCCTAGGATGAAGAGGGATGGGCCTGGTTCTTCCTCTGACTGCCCAGCTGGCCTCTGCCCTTCCCCAGGCTCCTCCACAACCTTCGGAGCCATACCTCCACTCCCTGTCGGCTGCTCCTCCTCTCCCTCAGAGTCAGTCTCCACCAGGGGCATGATATATACATCATTTAGCTCCTCTGACAAGCAGAGTCAATGGGGGAAGCCAGATTCACTTAACAATCAAGTTACTAACTTAACAACTGCCGTATGAGGCAAAACTCACTTAGCAAATATCTCACTTAGCAACAGAAATTTTTGGCTCGGTTGTGGCCTTGGGCCTGCATAAACATTTTGCTGAGTGATTTCTTTTCTTCCGCAGAACTAATTCCTAATTCGGAATCAATCCGAATCTAAATCTTCCATTTCCTCTGATATTCTTCTATTCTCCCCTCACAAACAAACCTTATTAATGTCCCGTGTTTGCTTTTTCTGGAAGCATCAGGAGGATTGCAACCTCAGTTCTGAGCGATTGAAGGGGGTTGGACTAGATGATCTCTAGAGGACCTTTCCTACTGATCCAGAGGAGGATTCTAATGGAAAGGGGGAAAAAAAAAATTAGTCTTTAGAGTCTTAATACTGCCAAAGTAGAAGTCACCCTAAGTGCAGACCTCGTTAGGCCTCTATACGGATGTTGCTTAGCAACGGTTTGGGAGGGAGCCATCTTAGTTTGGTTTCTGAGGATCTCTGTGTTGAGTTTGTGCCTTCGATTGTGCATCCTTATCTCGAGATCTTCCAAAGATTGTTAGACATTTCTGCCCCCCCTTCCTCTCATTTTGTCGAGCCTGCTTTAAAAATCAAAAACAAATAATACTTTGCTTTTAATTTTTTGAATCCAATCTCTTATTTGGGTTTCAAAGTCTTCTCAGAGCAAACCATCTGTCTGAACCAAATGTGTCTGGTGGAAGAATACAGAATTAACAAGAGTTGGAAGGGACCTTGGAGGTCTTCTAGCCCAACCCCCTGCTCAAGCAGGAAACCCTGTACCATTCTGGACAAATGGCTGTCCCATCTTTTCTTCAAAACCTCTAGTGATGGAGCACCCACAATAAGGTTTGGTGAATTTAAATAGGAACATTTTTTTCCCCATTTGTGAACTGGAGTTCACCATTTATTTGACAGGCTATTCTGGTCTGGGAGGCTAAATCTGTCTTCCTGCCAGTCTAATGGGGACAACAAGGCTTAAAGATGGGGGTGGAGAGAGACAGACAGACAGACAGAGGGGGACAAAAAGAAATAGAAATAAAGAGAAAAGAGAAATAAAAGGAGAAATAGAAAGAGAGAGAAGAAAATGGAGAAAGGTGGAGAGAAAGAGAGCTGATTAAGAGGGAGAGAAGAAGAAAGAGAAAAAAGAGAGAAAGAGAAATGGAAAGGGAGAAAGGAAGAGAAAGAGAGGAGAGAAAGAGAAAGAGGGAAAGAGGAAAAGAAAGGGAAAGAGAAAGAAAGAAAGAGAGAAGGAAAGGAGAAAAAGAACAAGAACAAGAAAGGAAGAGAAATGGAAAGGGAGAAAGAGAGAGAGAAGGAGAGAGAGGAGAGAGGAAGAGAGGGAGGGAGAGAGAGAGAAGGAACAAGAGAGAGAAGGGAGAGAAATGGATCTGGGGTTATAGAATTTTGTGTGTGGGAGAGAGAGAAAAGCAACTATCTTCAAATGACAAGAAATCCCATCTCCTTGAGGCTTCTCATCCTGGAGGGACTTCTGAGGTTGGCTGAACTCTCTAATGATGAAGTTTTACATACATGACTAATGAACAAATAGCTATTTTTACAAGAGCTCCTAAAGCAGCGGATGGCACCCCTCCCTGGCTATTTCAAAGAAAGTTTCTGGCTTTCTTTTGGGGCCTCATTATTTTGTGCAGGGCTTCGCCCATAAATCAAAACCACCTCTAAAAAGACATTTAGGGAGAAATGAAGCAGCATAAGTTATGGCCCAAAAGAGCTCATTGTGCTCCGGAGCTGTAGTCGGCAAAAAAATTCATGCAAAATCTTTCATACGGTAACCCCAAGCATCAGCCGAGATGCCTTGTTTGAATATTAATGACATACCAATATTAATTATACGTGGGCAGTTGTATGGCTGCATTAAAATGTCATGGCTGGAAATCAGCTTCTGGCCAACATTTATTTTTTAATTGCTATGATTACTTTAAATGAAAGGAAAACAATGAGCTGTTTTGGTGATGACATGATAGTACATTAGGAGCAATGGATGGAAACGAGTCAAGGAGAGAAACAACCTAAACTAAGGAGAAAATTCCTCACAGGGAGAACAATTAATCAGTGGAATGACTTGCCTCCAGAAGTTTTAACCTTTGACATACAAGAGAACATTTATTAGAAAAAAAAATCACATTGTCATCTTCGTTAGGAAAATTTGAAAGAAGAATCCTAAGTAAGTAAATCCAACCAGTATTTGTGAGAGGCTGTCACAAAGTAGAGGGGTACAAAGCACCAGAAGGCAAGACAAGAAGCAATGGATGGAAACTAATCAAGGAGAGAAGCAACCTAGAACTCAGGAGAAATTTCCTGACAGTGAGAATAATTAATCAGTAGAACAACTTGTCTCCAGAAGTTGTGAATGCTCCAACACCAGAAATTTTAAAGAAGAGATTGGATAACCAGTTGTCTGAAGTGGTGTAGGGTTTCCTGCCAAGCAGGTGGTTGGACTAGAAGACCTCCAAGGCCCCTTTCAACTCTGTAGTTCTATTTCTTCTATTTCTTAATGTTTCTGCCATGTTCAGCAAAGTTTTCCTCTAGGAAGGAAGCATTGTTTGAGACTTTCAAGAAGAGATTGGACTGCCATTTGTTGGAAATGGTGTAGGGTCTCCCGCTTGGGTGGGGGGGTTGGACTAGATGACCTGCAAGGTCCCTTCGAACTCTGATTATCTGTATCTGTATCCCAAGAACACATTTTCTGCAGGGTCTTGCTGGGGAGAGCCGAATATATAGCCATCTTGAACGAAATGCTATTTAGGCTGAAGGAAGGAACAGGTTTAAAATACTAGCTCATTACACCAATCAATCTGATTCACGCACCTTGAATGAGGTATTCAGCTTGGATCACTTCATCTTCAAAAATATCAGCCTCAGGAATAGAAAAAGGTCCTGTGAAGGGCACCAAGGAATGATTACTGACGTGAGGTTGTTTCCATCAACGAGAGATTAAATAGGTGATGATTGATTATTTAACTCGAAAAGAAGACTAACAAGGAAGATGATAGCAAAAGTATATCCAGCAATTAATGGTTCAGGCAAGGTTATTGTCTTCCATAATTCTGGACCTCTCTCTCTCTCTCTCTCTCTCTCTCTCTCTCTCTTTCTGTGCCTCTGTGTGTGTGTGTGTGTGTGTGACAGAGAGAAAGAGAGAGTGAGAGAGAGGGGAGAGGGAGGGAGAGGGAACAAGAAAGAAAGAGAAACGGAAAGGGAGAAAGAGAGAAGAGAGGGAGAGTGGGAGGGAGAAAGAGAAGGAACAAGAGGGAGAGAAAAGAGAGAGAGGGAGAGAGAGAGAGAGAGAAATGGATCTGGGGTTATGTGAGGATTTTTAAAAGCCAAGTTATACAGACTACTAAATATTTGGATATTATGCAACTCTTCCATTTTTTTTTCTTTTAGGAAAAAATAACTATTGAATAGCAAAGAATAAATAAGAGAATTGTGGGAATGTCCTATAGAACATTGAATAAAAGCATTGGAAGGGACCTTGGAAGGTCTGCTATCCCACTCCCTGCTCAAGTAGGAGATCCTATTGTCAGCCTTGGAAGTCATGTCTGACTTGGAAGCTTTGAGGCTGCCACATTTAGTGCCTGGGAAAATGGGAAAGAGGATTTCATAGAGAGGTGGAAGATCAACATTCTTTCTCAGAGAGTCAAGGACATGTTGCCCTGCACCTGGAGAGGAGTGGCTGGAGGAATGTCTCCAGTTGGAACGAAGATTTGATTGGGTCATGTGATGGACTGGTGGGTGCAGAGGATGGGCTTTGGATTTTCAATTGGGAAGGGAAAACCCGGAACTCTCTGATTTGGGTTTTCCCAGATGTGCCAACATGACTTCTTTAATAAATTCTTACTTGGTTGAACTTTGTTTCTGAATGCTGAATGGAAATGGGGAGATTCACTGGAACACTGACATCTAAGCCATTTCAGACAAGATCACAAATAACCGTAAAGGATAACAGTATTAGAATCATGCAAATACTGCCCTGACTTTGCATCTTGAGGCTGACCCACATGCATGAAGTGTTGTGTTTGCAGAATGATGTTGTCATTCATCATCTGTCACTTCAAATTCTCCAGAACTAAACCATGTTGCACCTCTACCACACATATCAAATCTCTCTCTTTTTTTGGATCCTGGTTACAGAATAACAAAGTTGGAAGGAGCCTTGGAGGTCTTCTAGTCCAGCTAAGACTCCAAGATGCCTCACACAGTTACTACTATTGAATCAAGTACCAGCTATATCAGGGGTCCCCAACTTCCCCGGGCCATGGTCCATTCAAAACTGGGCCACACAAGTGGCAGGTGAGTGTGTATGCGCAGCTCTGTTTTCAGGAGTGGCCGGCACTTGCCTGCGTGCCCATCGCTCACTCAAATGGAGTTGTCTGTGCAAGTGCACTCGCCACTCACAGTGGAACCACTTCCTCTCCCCCTCCCTACCAGTCTGCAAAGCTGGAAAGGTTGGAGACCACTGACCTAAACTCAAGGATGGGCTTCTAGGGGCTCGCAGGGGCTCAGGAGAGCCCCCAATAGCCTCAGAAAGACAGGCAGAAAGGGAAAGCTCTTAATAAGCTTAAGTGAACTTCTGGGTTTTAGCCAAGAACATTTCACACCTCGTAAAAGTGTTGCAAGCTAGATAAACAATCCACTCAGCGCTTGTGAGGGAGAGCCATGGAGAAAATCATACAACATAGCTACTAGCCTCCGAGGGGATTAATTCCCAAATAATAAGAATCCTGTAGCTCACCAAAAACTCCACTAAGACATCCAAGATCCCTCTCACAATGGACTGCTATTACGTCTGGTTTCACCCAGTCTTTTATTTAAGTATTAAATAAACAACTTTTTGGTATATATCTTTTTTTAAGGTAATTAAGGACAAAGAAGCGACGAGTATGCCACACCCATCCAGTCACATGACCACCCAGCCAGTCAATAGGGCAGAGAGCACCTTGATAAAAAAACAAAAAAACAAGAAGAGTTCTCCACTCCTCTACTCATTGCAGAAGACCTTATGCCACCAGACTCGAAATTCAAGACCTAGAAAACCTTGAATTACACCGTCTTTGGTCTGATCTAAGTATGGTGTATAAAATCATACATTGCAATGTCCTATCTGTCAACAAATACTTCAGCTTCAACCATAACAACACAAGAGCAAACAATAGATACAAACTCAAGGTTAATCACACTAAACTTGACTGCAGGAAATAGCAACAGAGTGGTCAATGTCTGGAATACTCTACCTGACTCTGTGGTTTCTTCCCCAAACCCCAAAAACTTTAACCTTAGACTGTCTACTGTTGACCTCACCCCTTTCCGAAGAGGTCTGTAGGGGGTGTGCATAAGAGCACCAACATGCCTACCATCCCTGTCCTATTGTTTCTTTTATTTTTCTTATTTGTATCCATTTCATGTATGCATAACTATGTATATAGTTATACCTATTATCATGTAAATGATTGACAAATCAAAATAAATAAATAAATAAAAATAAAATAAAAAAAAATTTGAAGCCCACCCCTGCCTATACTGTACCTGCGCTTTTGATGCATTTCCTCTTGTCTTATTCCCATTATCTCAGAAACACTGTACCATATCTTTCAAAAAAATCCTGGAGCACCGGGGAACTACCAGAGGACTGAAAAAGAGCTGATGATTTGCTAGAACATCCTTGATTTGTCTTTGTTTCATTGGCGGCCTTTTTGAAGGAAGGAAAAAGGCCCCTTTTGTGGGTGAGAGACCCCAACACGCCCTTCAAGATCATTATTCTTTGGGCAATGGCCATATTTCAGCAGGATTGCTTATGTTTACTTCAACAAATCCACAACCCGTCTCTGATTTGACTGGGACTAAAGCTCTCCATCTTCCTGTAACAGCTGTTACCCTTTTGCCCAAAATCTCATTGCACTGGACGTGTCCAGATTCCCTGGACTTAAACTTGGATGCTGGTGACCTCGGGGAAACAAGCCATGTTATTGTCTTGGCAACCATAGGAATGTCGCTTGCCATGGCCTGGTTCTGTTCCTTGGTTTGTGTGTTTGTTTGTAATGACTTCTCAGTCGAGCCAACCACCTCAATATTTTCTGGTGTTCTTTCAATGTGTATTAATTAGCTGTGAGTCTGCTTAGCTTCCCTGAGAAATGAAGATGAGAAAAGAAGAAGCAGTTGTTCCCAGACCAGATAGATTTTTGATTTATCCATTTGCCGATTTGTGGGTTGATTGATATAATCTATGATTTTTAAAAAATCCTATCTTTATTATTTTTATAAAAACTCAGGAAATATACCCAATATTCTTTTCTTCTGCTATTTTTTCCTCACAATAACAACCCTGTCAAAGTGAGTTGGGCTGAAAAACAGTGACTGGCCCTCAGTCATCCAGGCATCTTTCAGGCTTAAAGTGGAACTAGAACTCACAGTCTCCTGATGATCCGTTCAAAGTCACTCAGTTGGGTTTCATGCCTAAGAAAGGACTAGAACTCACTGTCTCCTAGGGATTGGCCCAAAGTCACCCAGTTGGGTTTTAGGCCAAAGCTGGGTCGAGAACTCACAATCTCCTGGTGTTTTATTCAAAGTCACACAGCTGGCTGTCGGGCCTAAGGAGGGACTAGAACTCACAGTCTCCTCGTGATTAGGCCAAGGTCACCTAGCTGACTTTCATGACTAAGGTGGGTCTAGAACTTACAGACTCCTAGGGATTGGCCCAAAGTCACCCAGTTGGGTTTTTAGGGCTAAGGTGGATCTAGAACTCACTGTCTCCTGGTAATTGGCTTAAAGTCACCCAGCTGGCTTTCTAAGCTAAGGTGGGGCTAAAGTCATTCAGCTAACTTTTATGCCTAAACCAGGACTGGAACTCAGAGTCTCCTGGTTTTTAGTCTGGATACATTAATTACTGGACCAAACTGGGTCGGTATTAGTTTGGGGAGTCTCCTGCTTGGGTAGGGGGTTGGACTAGATGACCTGTAGGGGTCCTTCCAACTCTGTTAATCTAAAAGTGATCCAATCTGGTTTCTTCCAATCTCCAGGCCAGAAAGAGAACTATCAAATGTTCACTGACCTCCCAAATTCAGAAGAAGAAGTTCTGGAATTGAAACTCTAAAGCATGAAACATAAACAGGCTTTTATGACTGTGTACCAGGTTCTGCTATAGGAACATAGGCTCCCCATATACATCACTCTTTTTGCAATAAACAGCTAACCCTGTCATTCTAGGTCTTTGAGCTTCTGCTGTAAGCAAGTTCTTGAATAAGGAGCAAAGTGGAGATTTATTGCTCTGTCTGGCATGAAGACTGGCTAATTATTTTTAGATCAGCCAAGATTGCAGAGGGCTGTCATTAGCTGTAGTATAATTTGAAAACTAGATGTGTGTACTTATATCCAAGTATACACCTCTGAGAATGAACACATCTGATATATTTTTGTGAAATAAACCTGCGCTGAAAAAATCGGGATGATTATATTCCTGTTCGTTGCAAGTTTTAAGTGGATTGAACAAATTCTTTCTTTCCTGTTTTTAATTCATTTATTTATTATTGTTCTTAAAAAAAAAGAAAGAACAGTTGTCCCATAGCATCCTAAAATCAGATTTTTCATATTGTTTCAAGTGGATTTATCTTCAACTTGTGGGTCTGATTGTGGCTGAGTTGTTTGTTTGAGTGTATGTGTGATCCTAAGCTTTTCACCAGTTGAATTTCTACAAGGTCAAACCAGGAAGGAAGGAAGGAAGGAAGGAAGGAAGGAAAAAATAAGGGAAGGAGGAAGAAAGGAGGGAGGGAGAGAGGGAGGGAGGGAGGAAGAAAAAAATAAGGAGGGACAGAGGAGGGAGGGAGGAAGGAAGGAAGAATTTTATTCTCCTTATTCCTTGATTATAAAGAAGGAGACTAAGCATTCTGATAAACAAAAACAAGTGATAGCTAGAAAAAGGGTGAGATTCAAAACAGCTTCGTATAAAAATCACATTAAAATGAAATGTGCAACCTAAAAGATTTGATATGAGTAGATTATAAGGAAAAAGGGGCAACTGTTATTATTGTTGTTAGAACTGAAATATGGAGTGAAAAAAACCCCATCATCACTGCCTTATAAAATTCTAGACTTTCCTTGAAGGCCAGTGGCATTAAACCAATTAAGATTACCACAAAACTGAAAACCAAATTTCATTTATTTGTTCCACGATCTCTCTCTCTCCCTCCCTCTCTCTCCCTCTCTCTCTCTCTCTCTCTCATTCTCTTATTCTCTCTCCCCCTCCACAGCATAAGATTTGGGTGCAAAAACCTTTTTGGGTGCAAAAAAATAAATTGCCTTTCTTCCCAGGAAGACAATTAAAACAGTAATTTTTGAATATGTATTCAAAAATTTCAGAAATTAAATCAGAAACTAAATAGCATTTTCATTATCATTCACATTAAGGATTTGATTATTATTCAAATTAGCCCGCACGCTATTTCCATCTTTCTCTCCCCTCCCTTCTCACACTTGAAGCCACTTTTGATTGAATTCTGACATCTGAGAGAATACATTTCAAGATGTGGAACAAAGAGAAATAGAGTAACACTGAATGTTGCCAAGAAATCGGCATGAATATACCAATGAGCAAGACAGAAAAGTGGAGGAAGAGAGAAGAGAAGGGACGTGTATCAGTTGCCTCCAAAATGCAAAGCTAGTACAGCTAGTCCTCGACTTAATGATCAAAATTCAGCCCAATATTTCTGTTGCTAAGCGAGATAGTTGTTAAGTGAGTGAAGAGAAAAGAAGGATTAGGGGAGTGACATGGCAGCAGTATTCCAGTATTTGAGAGGCTGCCACAAAGAAGAGGGAGTCAATTTCAGAGTGGGTATTCAGCAGGTTCTGACCAGTTCTGGAAAACTGGTAGCAGAAATTGTGAGTAGTTCGGAGAACCAGCAAATACCACTTCTGACTGGCTCTGTCTCCATCTATTCTCTGCCTCCTGAGTCCCAGCTGATTGGCTGGGTCTTCTTTGGTTGCCCTGCACAGGAGAACGGAGCTGAGAACGAAGCCTGGGAAAGCGTAGCGTAGTGGGAGGGAAATTGGGGAATTTTTGCAGTAGTCCCTCCCCCTGCCCCCGCCCATCAAAGCCAAAAAACCAATGCCCACTAAGGCCCACACCCCACAGAACTAGGTTAAGTAAAAAATAATTTGATCCCCACTGTCTCTGGATAGTAACTTGACCAGTTTTTCCAGTAGTCTATCCTGATTGGCCAGGAAGGCCAGTGAGTGATTCGAGGTCAGTAGGGTGAATTGCCAATCACAAAACGAGCCCGCTCAAAAGGCAGGCAACAGTAAAAAACAATGCTTCATTGCTTAGCAAGCGCGGCAGGCAAAAGCCCTCTATAGAAAGAACGGGCTGCCCCGGGCTTTGAACCTCTGTTTTTCCCGTTACTTGTTAGCTGTTTACTAAGAAAGAGTTTAATTTGTTGGAACCCGGTCTACCGCTCTTCTTTTCCGATGGAACACTGGCGACGAGGATGGGATCGTCTAAAGCGGAGATGGAGCAACGTGGCGAGAAAACAACCACGCTAGATGAAATGGCTGTAGCAACACGCTGCCCACACCATTTAACCCCAATGAAGAAGATTGGGAGTCTTCTAATTCGATCGCTTCCGATGTTTTCTGGAGAGCAAGCGAAATGGAGGAAATTT
Source organism: Laticauda laticaudata (assembly GCA_004320025.1). Classification (NCBI taxonomy): domain Eukaryota; kingdom Metazoa; phylum Chordata; class Lepidosauria; order Squamata; family Elapidae; genus Laticauda; species Laticauda laticaudata. The sequence continues at coordinate 44,772 of BHFT01015378.1, read as the reverse complement.
CAGATCAAGTGAAAGAGGGCTGTCTTCCTAACACATTGTGGGCCAGCCGTGTTCAAATGGCAAAGGCATTGGCAAAAGCCCAGAGACTGTGGAAACAGATGACCTGGTCCTGAGCTTACCGAATGCTAAAGGCTCACTATGCGCAGGTTGTCTCAAATCTCATCAAAGAAACACGAGTTTCTATAAAAAGAGACCAGAAGGAAGACGAGACCATTGCTGATTTTTGTGGCAAGCTCTCCGCCATCTGGGAAGGAGCCTGAGAATTCCAGATATGGATGAGGCCAGCAAGATCTGTTCGTGTTAGGTCTAAAAGGACTCTACTCTACAAAGTAATACTCTTAAACAGACCTAACATACTGTGGCAGAAGCAATCGGCGGAAGCCACCGCTGCAGAAGCCGCAAAGAAATCAGCAGCCACAATGAAGCTGATGAATGCCAAGTACTGATGACCACACCAACCTTACCAGAGGGAAAGAAGCAAGCTGCCACAACCCACACCACAAAGACTGACGAGTCATCAGACACGAAGAAGATGATGATGAGGTCCATCGCTGTAATGCAAACCAAAAAAGGCGTGAAAAGAGAAAGAAATTTTTTGCGGGAAATGTGCTGGTTGCGGAGGAAACACACCCCGCGAGCCGAAATGCATTCCCTTGATGCCATCTGTCGGGCTTGCCAAGAAGAAGGGGGACACATTGAAAGAGTCTGCCACAATCATAAGAACAGCAGTCCTAGCAGACACAAGTAATCTCCACCAAGAACTGAAGCCAAGGCAAGCCGAATAGAAAATGGAGCGCAGCATAAGGAACCAGCAAACCGAGAAAAACTCATCAGACCATCACAATCGGAAGTGCACAGACAGGAAAGCAGGAGAAAAGTCAAAATTGTAGTGACCTTTGAAAGGAAGCCTGGGAAATGGAGGTCGACTCAGGATCTTTCCTATTCAAGGTGTCTTGGAACACAATCAGGCGGTGTTCCAAACATAAGACAAAAAAAGAACTCAAGAAACAAAAAAATTAATTCTCAAGACTACAGTGGAAATAATAAATTACCAAATTAAGTAGGTCAGAGAACACCTCAAAGTCACTTACAAAACAAACACGGGCCGAAGTCCTGCGCTGACTTAATAGTCGACGGAGGCCAGTCCCAGTCCTCTCCTGGGCATCGATGGTTCCCACCAATGGGCATCGGGAATAATGACAGGAGTTAAGCTCCCCGACAGCTAAGCCTCCAAAGCCGACTTGGGAAGTAGACACCTGCTACACGAATTCCACGGACGTCTTCGTACGGCACTCTTTGAGGAGGTACCTGGAGGAGACCCCAATCTTCCTTTTAGTTTAGTATCCTCCAGACAGCAAATGAGAATGTAAATAGCCAGAAGACGTTCTGGCGCATTACAAGCCCAAAATAGATGAGCAATTTAAACATAATTGAATTGCACACAAGGGGTCCATAGAACCAATTGAACCATAAGCTAGGTGCTGGAGACACCAAATATAACAACCTGTTAAAAACCTGATGGGTCCTGTGACGCATCTGCGGAGACTACAATGGCTACCTGAAGCTATGCGCTGCAGCAGCCAGCGCATATCTCTCGATGACCAAATATATTCGACTAGTCGTGCAGCACTTACTGGACTCACTGGGGGAGGAAAAATTTTTGCGAAATCTTTGATTTGGCGTCTGCAGGATATCAGTCAGCTTCTCAGTAGATCCCAATACCTACGGCCGCGGCACTAAACAATAGTCAATGCATCATACAGGGAGCCATTCATAATGTTAACAGACTTCATATTCTAGATTGTGAACTATGCCCACAGTGCGTATACTTCACACAAAGCCTCATGCGAATGCCTATTATAAATATGTGTGATAAAAGACCGGGTCGTTTCCATACTTTGGATGATGTCTCTAATCTTCAGAGCGAAAAACAACAACACATTAGAAGTAAGACTTAAGGGACAGTGCATAACGAAATTTAGAGATCTGGAACTTAAAAGTAAAAATAGGAAAAATGCTGCCTGGCTACCGACCGCACGCATAGAATTTTATAGGAATATATTCACATTGACACGAACAAGTATATCATCCCATACAGAGAAATAGAATAAGTCAAAAGCAATTAAAGTGCCCAGGCGCCTAGAAACAACGAGGACTTGGTTCAATTTCTTGAGGTTGACAATTTTATAACGTTATCCTACCCACAAGACAAACGATTTGACAGACTCCCCATTGCACACCATATTAGCTGGATAAATAAACTGTCTGGAACTTGGGTCATAATGAACAAAAAGCATTTCAATAGCAGTAAATAGACTTATTAACCTCAGACACCGTTTCATCGATTTAGTTTATCATTCCCACTTGTACAGGTCCTATCCGTGACTGCCTCCACCTTTCGGAGTATGGATCTTCCTGGAAGCACCAATTACCTGACGGGAAAGGAAGGCGCCCATAGGCCTTTAACTCGAAAAACACTCTCATAAAGCGGGAACGCAACTAATAGCCAGCTAGACAGAGAGAGAGTCCTGGCAATCGTCTCCGGAGATTAAACGTATTTCTACGAAATACCCTCATATGCGCGAGACATTTCCATTGTGACTCGACCAAAAATCGTTACTGGGGATTTTGGGCCGCGCAGGATATCCAAACCCACACCGAAACATCTGATCCCACGGATGACTCGGTCCGAGTCCAGAATTCCTGGCCGGCCTATTTCATCAAATAACCTGTTCCGCTCGCATTGACCCAGGAAACCAACATACACCCACTTGCCCCAGAACGCTTTAAGTCCGCAGCATCTAAATTTTACTAAAATAGTAGGATGACCCAGCTGCCTACACCACTGCACACCCATTATGAAGTAACTAGACCCCCTGGAACTCCATCATGTCCCAAATTATTTCCCAGTAAGCCTACGTGCGTAAAGACCCATTGATTGTCCACATTGTGACTTGTGGTAGGTAAAGGCTTGGCATAGGAAATTCAAAAGGACTGTGAAGTTATTAAATCCTTTTCGGAACTAGATCAGACTGAACTCGGTCATATACATAAGGGGGTGTTTAATATTTGTGGGAGATATTGGGTGTAATTCCATCCAAGACTGCTCCAAAAGAAGATCCCCTGGTGTTGTTCGGGTCATTCGCTACATTGAGGCCACCCAGGCATCAGTAAAATGAAAAGCCCTGGGCCAGAAGCTATTGTCTTGGTGTGCCTGGTTAGACTAAGGATATTGAATGCTCAGCCGTCTGCAACCTGTACAGTGCCAATAGTGCTCAGACTCCACTAGACTTACCTCTACCTGAAAGGCCCGATATCGGGACTGGATAGACCCCAACGATGGCCCTTGGTCTCGATATCCAATATTGTATTTTGCAGGGAACCAACTATCTGGGGCAGTTACGTTTTAAATAGTCGTGAGATACATATTCAAATTGGTTGGAGGTTATTGAGTAATGTCATCTCACTAAACACCAACGCTGTTATATAAACCGCTAGAACAATTGTTGCAACTCATGTTTACGCCTGATGTGTAGTATCAACAGGGCCAAACAACTAATACGGCTATTACAATCGAACATATTACATCTTAGGTATATCGCCATGGCACTTATAATATCTACGTCTCTTGTTTTTTTTTTTTTTTTTTTTTTTTTTTTTCTTCTATTTTTTTTTTTTTTTTCCTTCGTGTTTTTTCTTTGTTGTCTTTTTTTTTTTTTTTTTTTTTTTTTTTTTTTTTTTTTTTTTTTTTTTTTTTTTTTTTTTTTTTTTGAATTTGTTAGTATTTAGGGGCGATGCGAAGGTCAGAGTGCAAAAGAAGGCCTGTTTATTTTTGTTATTATTAATTAATTTTTTATTGGACCATTGTTGTGGTGTTAGGGCCAAAGAGAAGCGGAACCGCGGACGGGACACGACAAGACAGCACGCCCAGGAGGCAACGAACAAGAGCCGGCAGAACGAGGAGGGAGAAAACGCAGAGCCCAGGAGAGAGAGGACCGCAGGACAAGGGGGAGAACCCCCGACTGGGCCAGACGAGGACCGCGCGGGGAAACGGCGAACGAGGCGGCAAAGAACGGGGGACCCCAGGGCGGCAGCACAGGCACACAGGAACAGGCCCGGCCGCCGACTAACCAGCGGACGAGGAGAGAGGGGAAGCGGGGACAGAGACCCAGCGGCGGGCCGCAACAGCAAGCAGAAAACAACCAGGACCGGCAAAGAGAAAAACGGGAAACAACGAAGAGGGGGAAACACAACAAGGAGGGGGAAAGAACCGGAAAGGAAAACCAGAAAGACCAACCAAAAAAGCACACGGGGAGAAACCAGGGGAAGAGCCGAGCGAAAGGGAAGGCCGGCCTGGAAGGGGCCAGCCAGGCAGCGGACTGCGGTCCGGGGACCAGAGGGAGCGGCAAAAACGCCGGAGGCAACGCAAGCAGGATCGGCAAGGCGGGCGCACGCAGGGGGTCCAGGAGAACGAGCCAGAGAGACAGCATCCCCACGACCGCCTTAAAAGTCCTAGGCGAGAATGACCGAGCGGCAGTCAACTAACCAGAAGAAGCCCCACCTACCGGCGGACTTATCACTCACGTAGGACTGAACTAAGGGGAAGGGGTGTTCCTGTATACTTGGAAGGTTCCCAAGTAGTCTCTTTGATTGGCCAGAAAGGCAATAAAGGATTGGTTCATTAGCCAATCCAAGGAGCCGCTCAAAGGCAGCAAAGTTAAAAGAATGTCATTGGCTACAAGCCGGCAGGCAAGCCTCTGTATAAAGGGCTGCCGCGGCTTGAGCCTCTGTTCCGTTACTGTTTGCTGTTAACTAATAAAGTTATTTGTTGGAACCCGGTCTACCGCGCGTCTTTTCCAGACGGAACACCCACCATGGTCAATTTATTTTCCAAAGCACCAGAGAGCAGGACAAGAAACAATGGGTGGAAACTAATCAAGGAGAGAAACAACCTGGAACTAAGGGAAAACTTCCTAATAATGAGAACAATTAACCAGTGGAACTGTCTGACTCCAGAAATTGTGGGTGCTTCATCACCGGAAGTTTTTAAGGAGAGACTGGACAGCCATTTGTCTGAAATGGTATAGGGTTTCCTGCTAAAGCAGGGGGTTGGACTAGAAGACCTCCAAGGTCCCTTCCAGCTCTGTTCTGATTAAAGAGGCTTAAGTTATCCTGATTCCCTCATTCTCACACTGCCCATAGACAAACTTAAAGTATGTTCTTTTCTGCTAATCAATCCACCATGCTGGAGGCAAAGCTAGTTGGCCAAGCATAGCTGTGATCTCGAAGGTTTTGCAAGGGTTGAATTAAAAAAAAAAAGGCAGCCAAGTCAGCATGATTAAAGCCCTCTCTTCTTTTATTTTTTAATTTAATTTATTCCACAGTGACTCACAAAGAAGAGGTGGCCAATCTATTCTCCAAAGCACCTGAAGGCGGGACAAGAAGCAACAGGTGGAAACTAACCAAGGAGAGAAGCAACCAAGAATTAAGGAGAAATTTCTTCACAGTGAGAACAATCACTGTGGAAGGGCTTGCCTTCAGAAGTTGTGAACACTCGCTCCATCACTGGAAGTTTTTGAGAAGCGATTAGACAACCATTTGTCTCAAATGGTGTAGGGTTTCCGGGCTGAGCAGGGGGTTGGACTAGAAGACCTCCAAGGTCCCTTCCAACCAGTGGTGGGATTCAATTTTTTTTTACTACTGGTTCTGTGGGCATGGCTTGGTGGGCGTGGCAGGGGAAGGAATCTCCAGTCAGAGGTGGGATTTGCCTGTTCTCCGAACTACTCAAAACTTCTGCTACCGGTTCTCCAGAACTGGTCAGAACCTGCTAAATCTCACTTCTGCTTCCAACTCTTTGTTATTTTCTGTTTTTGTATTTTGTGATCTTCTCCAGTTCTTTCCCTTCTATTCTGCTGTTTCCAGCTACTACCACTTCCACCGTGCTGACTTTTTTGTCTTTCTTATTGACAGTTGTTAAGTCCGGGATGTTATGTCTCTATATTACGCTTGTCTGTTTGAAGTCTAAAGTCCCAGAGCATTTTAACTTCAACATTTTTTTATTACTTTTTTCTATTTTATCGTACCACCAGTTCTTGCTTGCGGGTAAGTGCTACTAGAAACGGTTTACTCCCAGATTTGTCTTAAATCAAAAACTCAACTCTTGAATTTCCATTTTGAATCCAATAGGGTCTAATTCACCTGGGACAATTATCAACCTAGGGCTGCTTATCACCATCTTCTCTGGGAGAAATGTAATAATTATAATATAAGGAGACTATAACATACAATGAATGGTCGCAGGAACTGGGCCTGGCTAGTCTAAGAGAAGAGAAGGACCAGAGGAGACAGGATAGCGGTCTTCTAAGACTTCTAAGACCCCCTAAGATTTGAGGGGCTGCCACAGAGAGGAGGGGGATCAAGCTATTTTCTAAAGTGCCTGTAGGCCAGACAAGGAATAATGGATGGAAACCAAGTGAGATTCAACCTGGAAATAAGGAGAAATTTTCCAACAGTGAGAACAATCAACCAAAGGAACAGAAGTTGTCTTTGGAAGTTGTGGGAGCTTCATCACTGGAAGCTTTCAAGAAGAGACTGGACTGCCATCCATCAGAAATGGTGTAGGGTCTGCTGCTTAGGCAGGGGAGTTGGACTGGATGTCCTACAAGGTCCCTTCCAACTCTGTTAATCTGTTAAGGGGTGGTAGATATGATCAAAAAAATGGAAGCAAAAATGTTTTTAAGATTACAAAAAAGTAATTTTAGATTACTTTGCTTAATTAGACCTGCAAAGCCAAAAGCATCTGAGTCCTGTTTGCTCTTTGTACTTTGGAGGGAAAAAAATAAACCATGATCCAAAATCAGCTAAAATCGAGCAGCTTGGACTTATGTTGCTATGGAGACAAAACTCGAAGGCTTGGGGAGGGGGAACCAGAAGGGGAAAGGAACACACATGTTGTGTTCTTGTGTTTGTGTCTACCTTGTCTCTCTGTGGACGTTTGGAGTGACAAGAACGGGAGAAAAGAAGAACAAAAATGCCAGGTAGGTATCATCTTTAAAGGCTTCCAAATGGTATAATTGGTAGGCAATAAGTTCCAAGAGCATTTTATATGTGTCATTTTGAAGATATTCATGTTTAAAAGTCTCTCCGCAGCCTGCCTGAAAACAGTGGTTGACTACTATTAGTTCAAGTAGTCCTTGACTTACAGCAGTCCTCTTAGTGACCATTTAAAGTTACAACGGCACTGAAAAAGTGACTTGTAACCATTTTTCACACTTACCACTGCTGCAGCATCCCTATGTGATCAAAATTCCAACTCTGGCACCTGGCTCATATTTACGACTGTTGCATCCTTGGGGTCACGTGATCCCCCTTTTGCTGTTGTGGCCCGCCAGTGGCTAACGGAACTGGCAACAGAGTCGGAGAGTGAGGAGTATGGGGTGGAACATGGGCCAGTCCTGGAGGTTGAGGAAGGCTCAGATGAGAGCTCTGTGTCAGAGGCAGAGATGGGGCCAGGGCTGTCTGACAGTTATCAGCTACCTTTGGAGTCAGACAGCAGTGAGGTAGAAGAACAGCTGGAGCCTGTTCCCAGTGTGCGCATGCGCAGAGCTGCCAGGAGAAAGGAACAGTAAAGGAACAAGGGTCAACGTGGGAGTAAACCCACAGGTGGATGGGGAATGGCCCCTCCCATAGGGATTAAAAGAGGAGCAAAAGGAGAGAGGGCTTTTTCAGGAAAAAATTCATTCACTGCAGCAGTGTGAAGATCTGCCTGTGCACCTCAGAGACTCTGTGCTGAGCCCTTCCTTGTCAGCACTGCGTTTGGACATATTTATGAGACAGATCTCCAAGCTAGATAAGGTTTGTGCTCCTAATTACACCCTTGAAAGACTGTTTGCCAGGCCTTTGGGCTGAATGTGAATGCAAGAAATTCACCTTTGTTTAATAAAAGGGGTTTTGCCAAGACAAAAAGTCTGCTTAGTGCTTTTTGGGGAACCCTAGGTCAGAACATTTATGACCTTCTGACAAGCAAAGTCAATGGGGAAGCCAGATTCACGTAACAACCGTGTCACCAACATAACAATTGCGGTGATTCATTAACAACTGGGGCAAGAAAGGTCATAAAATGGTTGCAAAACTTGCTGAACAACTGTCTCATTTAGCAACAGAAATTTTGGACTCAGTTGTGGACATACGTTGAGGGGTCCCTGGGCTGAGTTCCCGGGATGTGATTCCCACTTTTAAAAATGGAAACTGAGAAATAGTTGAACAGAGTTAAATGTACTGAGATGCCTGAGTCTTTGAACTAAATTGAGATTTGTGTGAGGTGGGGAGGGTGAGGAATGGGGAGGAAGAATAAATGTATGTACATTATATAAATCTGGATTTAACAGACAATTGGCTTTTTCAGACACCCCTGCCTCCCAAATGATACATAAAACTGAGCTTTTGCTGGAAATAACTATGTTTAACCAAAATGCCAGTGTGTGGCTTTTACCACGAATGAGCACTTGCTTCCCACAAAGTAGAAAGGCAGTGGCTGAGTTCCCACAGTCATTCCACAACACCCAGTATTCAGCTTCGTTTTAACTTACACTACTCTGTTGTACAAATCCAGCCAAAATCTCCTTTCCCCACCTCTATTTCTCTTTGGGAAATCAGAAGAGGGTCTTCCACCTTGCAGAAGATGCAAAGAAAGGGGAGGATCCTTGGAATATCCTTGCCAGGAAGGCCCCTTCCACTGTTTGGAGAAAGGGAGGGAGGGAGGGAAGAAAGAAAGAAAGAAAGAAAGAAAGAAAGAAAGAAAGAAAGAAAGAAGGAAGGAAGGAAGGAAGGAAGGAAGAAGGAAGGAAAGGAAGGAAGGAAGGAAATACAGGAAAGGGAGGGAGGAGGAAGAAGGAAGAAGGAAGGAAGGAGAATACTGGGAAACAGGAAAGAAGGAAAGAAGGAAGAAGAATACAGTAATAGGAAGGAAGGAAGGAAGGAAGGAAGGAGAAGGAAGGAAGGAAGGAAGGAAGGAAGGAAGGAAGGAATACATGATAGGAAGGAAAGAAGGAAGGAGAGAGAAGAGAGACAGATGAATACAGGGAAAGAAGGAAGGAGGGAGGAAGAGACCAAGGGAGGGAGGGAAGGAAGGGAAGGGAAGAGGAAGAGGAATACAGGAAAGGAAAGGAGGGTGGGAGGCAGGAGAGAAGAAAGCATAGAAGGCAGAGGAATACAGGGAAGGAAGGGAAGGAGGGAAGGGAGGGAGGGAGGGGGAGGAAGGAAGGAAGGAAGGAAGGAAGGAAGGAAGGAAGGAAGGAAGGAAGGAAGGAAGGAAGGAAGGAAAAAAAACCTTCTCCATTCTGTTGCTGGGCTATAATTTCTTAGTGGTAATTCAGGTCATGCACAAAACCTGTTATTTCAATGCGAATTAAGTGACATCACGAGCTGACTTAAGTGACTTTGAAATTGTCACACAGGGAGGGAAAAAAATTGGAAATGAAGTGCCAGGCTACTAATTTAAAAACTCCTACAACAATAGCGCAGGCAATCAAGACAGGAGAAAAGTCTGTGTCTACTTTAAACCATCCATTATTGAGGGGGGGAGACAAGGGGGGGGGAAACAACAGTTGTTCATTAACATAAACATAGAAAAGGCCAGAAAAATCCGATGGAGCTTAACAAGGATTTCTTTTCTTAAATTCTAGGGGAGGGGAATGTTATGGTGTTAATTATTATACCAAAGGAATCATCTAGTAACTAGTTCATTCAAGGTGAAACAAAGAACCAATTTTATTTTTTCTTCCCCAACAGCTGCATTTTCTTCCTGGCTTAAATGTTTCATCTGGGGTTTTCCTTTGGCCCAATTTGGTGTCCATCTTTCCGCTACTCCTTCACTTTAATTAAGGTCTTTTGCTTGTGGAAAAGGGCTAGCCACTGCAGGAAGTTAGCACCCACCCCTCTCCTAGAAAAATGAAATATCTTAGGAAATATTTAAAAGGCAGAATATTTCCCCTAAAAAGAGAAGTAGAAACTCAGAAGCAGAAGCACACCCCCACTTTTGTTAACGGGCAGGCCATTAAGGCCTGGGTCAGAGTATTCCACATAACAAAGGCCTCTACCCATCTCATCACCTGGCCTGGGAAGATTGCATCAGCCAGCACTCAGGTGAAGCCATGTGGTCCAGACAAAGCCTACAAAGTTAGATAAGACCCTCCCGTCCCTTGGGAGTTTGACAGCCAATGGGATGCATTTCTTACACGGGAACAGGAAACACTAAGGTGGCGCCTAACAGAGGGTATATAACTAAGGGTCTCTCAGCATCTTGCCCCTCTTCTGCTTTTCNTTTGGAGCTCCAAGCCAGGTGGTCCTGCCCACCATTAAACCATCTTTCCAAACAGCCTCCATGTTTCCAGTGTCTTTTCCCCCATCTGGAACTGAACCCAGAAGGATATTTCTTCCAACACCACCAAATGCCGGAAGAAGCCAATGTTGGAGTTTCTAGAATTGGTTGTGAGAAGCTTGATATCAAAAGTTGCTTTTTCAGGAGGCAACTGGACCTTTTTTTTCTTTTTCTTTCGTTTCAAAGAAGCTTCTTCAGCTCTGACAGGATCCATTCCCCACCATCCTGTCAGAGCTGAAGAAGCTTCTTGGATGGGAAGTGAAACATCTTCAAAGAGTAAACAAGAAAGTTGCCTCCTGGAAAAGCACCTTTGGGGCAAACATGACCTGGATGACTGAGAATCTTCTACAGACAATTGAGCCCAAAGCATATTTTATTTTTTATATTGTATCCATCTTCCCATAAAAACATTAACAGAATCCACAATGGACAATGAAAAATCAGCATCTCTACTAGATATTTTAACAGTCAGGCTGATACTAAATTAATCAAGTAAAATAGCAAACAGGGAGGAAAATCTTTTCCTCAAACTTCCTCAACACCCCCAATGAAGTTACCCAGACCCAATCCACATATCAAAGGATAAGGTCTGGAAACACAAATAGAGCTAAAGGTCTGTAAGTAAAGTTAACAAATCAAGTTAATTAAATTGGGCGTCCCAATCGAACTGCATGTTCACAAAAATAAACACACACGTGCGCACGCACACGTAAACACATGCATCCCTCAAGTGTCACCCTAGAATCAGCATGTAAACACTTCCACATCCAGGACAAGGAAGGAGGGAAGGAAGGAAGGAAGGAAGGAAGGAAGGAAGGAAGGAAGGAAGGAAGGAAGGAAGGAAAACATCCTTCAGAATGCTGATGCACTGGAATGTGCAACAGTATATGCCTTGAATCAGAGATGGGCTTCAAAAATTTTAGCAAGGTATTCTCTGCCCAGCTGCTGGGTGGGCATGGCCATGGTGGGTGTGACCTAGCCAGCCTCCTGCACCACGGCGGCATTTGCTCTCCTCGGACTCCAGAGGCTTTCCTCGAGCTCCAGGAGAGTGAAAATGGCCTCCCCAGGCTCTAGAGGCTCTCTGGAAGCTGAAACAAGGCCATTTCTGGCCTTCCTGAATTTTCTGCGAGGGCCTTGGTTTTTTTGCCCTTCCTGAGCCTCCGCGATACACCTGTACGGATACTTACCTGTATCCAAAATGGCCACATGGGCACTCCGTGGCGGGGAGGCAGGGTGGGCGGGGTGGGGAGTGGGATTTGGGGGTTCTCAAACTGCACCAGAATCTTAGCTAGGGGCTCTCCCGAACCCGGCGAACCCCCCACAGCCACCCCTGCCTTGAATGCTGGTGTGTCATGATCCTGAAGAAATTTCATCCACATCAAATCTTGAATAAATTGCAATATCTGGATTGAGAAGGAGGGCCTTTTCATACTCTCGGGTTTTTTTTTTGTCAGCCGCCCCCATTTTTAACTAAAGCTGCCATTGCTGAACAATTTCCGGCTATGGTTTTTGTCACTCCCTTGTTGGAGTCTGATTCTGAGGGGAGATTGATCAGCTACAGGAAGTGGAGTTGTGGCTCCAGTGCGTGGAAGGAAATGGGGAAGGGCACACGTCCGGGCTGGGGCATTCAGAGAAGATCCAAGGCCACCCCCCTCTTCAATCCTGGGCATGCAGGGAGGAACGGAGGGAGGGAGCAAACATGGCTGATGGGGAGAGAAAAGGCCCTGATCCCTTTCATTAGATTGCATTTGGGGAGAACAGAATATAAGAAGGGGTGGTTGTGTGTTGCACACAGTACCTTGCTGGAAGCAAGAGCGTGCTTATCTTTTGGGTTTTGAATCCTCCAACTGGGGTGTTGCTGCATTATCTTTTGGAAGTCTGCAAATTTTATTATCTGCCTGTCGTGTTAATTGCTTCAGTGTGGTTTGTGTTGGTTTTTTTTAATTTTCCTAATTTATCTGTACTTGGGTTTGACTGCATTTCTTTCCTTTGTAGACTGTTTTTGTTAAGGTTTTGATCTCCAGCTGAGGAAATTGGACATTGGGGCAAGTTGGAGGTATTAAAGGGAATTATCTACTTTTGTGACTTCTTATTTTTTGTGCACACCCCGGGTCATCACAAGTTTTGTGAGTTTCTCCTGGTTGCTGTGACCCAATGGATGTCCCTTTGGATTTTTCTACCTGGAGGAAATTAGGACCCCTGACACCCTTCTGCATTAACAATGCTTTTCATGCGTAGATTTGTTTCCCTCACACCTTACTGCAATCTCTCTTGTAACTGGAAATTTTCTTCTCAGCAAGATGAGGGGGGGGAAGGAATTGGTACTTGGGAGAAAAGAGAGAGGCATTGATTACTTCGCATCACCCTCCAATTGGTGGGCAGACTGGGAAGTCCAAAAAATAAAAAAAATACTGGAAAAAAGCGAGAAGAAAAAACGTCTCTTTGTGGTTAACCAAGCAAATTCTATGGATGTGACCATATAATCAGGACAAGGGCATGATTCCAATCACAAGAGGTCTACCTTACAATTTAGCTTCTCGTTCACATTATTTGGAGGTTGGAAAAAAATGTTGAAACAGGGGCAGGAGAATGTGGGTGGTTGATGTTTTATTCGACAATACTTCTTCTTGTCGCTTTTCTGAAATGGTGTGTAGTTTTCCTGCTTTAACAGAGGATGGACTAGAAGACCTCCAAGATCCCCTTCTAGCTTCTATTCTTTCTATTCTATTCTATATTCTAATTCTATATTCATTTTAAATTCTAATTAATTTTCTAATATTTCTATTAATTTTTTTTCTAATATTCTTATTTTTTCTATTTTTGGGGTTTTTCCAATTTAATTCGATTCCATTCCATTCCATTCCTTTTTGGGTGATTTAACTTAATGAAAGCAGGGTATTCGAGGCTATTTACACCACTGTACACCAGAACAACTATGGTCACAAGAACAATTTTCCCTGAACGCCATCGACTCTGCTAAAGCCCCTGTCACACTGTAGCAACGATGGAAAAGGATGTAAAACTGTGAGAAAAAACTTCCATCCGTTGGTTAAGTGCGATGCTTCCGTTCTACTCACTGCCTCCGTTTTGCTTCCTCTCTATCGTCCAGCATCCGTCTTATTGCAAATTCATCCACTCAAAGTTTTGCAGCTTGCATCAAACTTTTGAGCTGGAAAATGTATCCAACGCGTCGTTCTGCATCCACTAGCATACAGGGGACATCCGTCTGGCATCATTGTCATCTGTTACGCATCCGCTATTCACTAGGCATCCGCTCGCATCCGCTCAACTCGAATACGCTCCAGCGGTAAACGGACGCAGGGAGAAGGCGGAATGGACGCGGACAGACGCGCAGCTTAGGTAAGCACGACGGAGAAAGATGAAAGTGATGCAGCAGCAAAAGAAAGCTTTAAAATGGAAAAAACGTTCGTAGAGGGACCTATCTCGCGATATTAAGGAGTCTAGAGGAATGCTAGAGGATGCAAAAGGATGCTTCCGTTCCGCATCTGCTTTCCATCCACTCGGTCCTCCCCCTGTCTGTTCCTTTCCGTGTTTATCCGCTCTGTTTATGCCAAATTTTTGCCCTTTTGAAGAGCGGATAAACAACGATGAACATTTTCTCGGTCCGCTGTGTTCCTTTTACAAACGTTTTGCAATCCGTTGGGCAGTGTGACAGGGCCTTAAACAAATAATTCCTCAAACACTGTCAACTATTTACAAGTCTATATTACTATTTACTGTTAATCTTCTCATCACTCCGGTTATCACCCATCCTTTTTTCCCTGTTTGTGAATTATATGACTAACTTTGTCGCTTGTATCCTTCATGATTTATATTGACTGTTTCCTAGTATGATTGATTGCCTTTTGTACTCAATAAAACTATCATAAGTGTCATACCTTGTGCATTCTTGATGAATGTATCTTTTGTGTATACTGAGAGTATTTGCACAAGACAAATTCCTTGTGTGTCTAACCACGCTTGGCAATAAGAATCCTATTTTCTATTCTATTCATTCTTGTCTGTGTATCATAGTACCATTTGTGCGAAACGGCACAAACAGACCATTCTGTTAAAAACAGAATAACCGAGTTGGAAGGGCCTTGGAGGTCTTCTAGTCTAACCCCCTTTTTAGGCAGGAGACTCAATTACATTCCAGACAAATGACTCTCAATCCCTCCTGAAAACTTCCATTGATGGTAGCACCCAAAATTTTTATGAGGCCAAGTTATTTTCACTGGTAATTGTTCTTACCAGACAAGACATTTATCGTTATTTCTAGGTTGGATATCCCTTGATTAGTTTCCAATCCATTGCTTCTTTGACCTGCCTTCAGGGTGCTTTGGAGAATAGCTTGACTGCCTCTTTTTTTATGGCAGCCCCTTAGATACTTATCATATTCACCTCTAATCCTGTTCATTTCACTAGACTAGACATACCCAGTTCCTGTAATCATCTTTCTTGTTGTTTGACAAGATGGACCTTCTGAGGAAGGGTTTAACAGTTGGTGAAAGTATAGGAAACCACGTCCTATGAGAACAGTTTGACAAGAGATTGGTGCTCTATTGAAGAAAGCAAATATGTGAGGTATAATTTGACCACATTTTCTGATATTTTGGAGGCTGTCCTATAGAAGGTGGAGAAGAGGTGTTTTTTATTAGTTCAGATTCTAGTAATGAGTAGAAAATGCAACTGTGTCTTTTTACTGATGATGAAAGCTGTTCAACACCACAGACAATAACTGCTACCCTTCAAAAAAGATTCTGACTATGTATCAGAATGGTCAAAACAAATGGCAAGTCAAATCTCAACAAATAAATGCCTCTGTTTTACATATGGCAAAAAAAAAATCAGAAAATATAAAATACAAGCTGAATATCAAGAATTTTGTTGATGATCCAAGCTCTGTCAAGGACCTTGGAATAACTCATCTTGAATGATCTAAGTGCTAGAGCCCACTGTAACTACATTGCACTCTCAAAGAAAATGCGATATGTAAGCCTCTAATGTGATACCTCAACTTTCACTCCGTAGCTTTGTTCTACTTAAACAAAATCTTATAGTCAGGGGGTATTTATTTGAAATTTTTGGTTTTGTTTGTAGACCCCTCAATCACAGTAACTGGACTAAACTAAAGGGCCATTACAAACATTTACTAACCAAATACTCGACATAAGTTCATCAGTCTGGAACCCACATTATGTATCTAATAGCCACAAGTTGAGAAGGTTCCAAAATTATTTTCACAAGAAGATTTCTCCACTCCTCTGCTTGCTGTAGAATTACCTCATGGCACCCAGACATTGAAATTCTAACCTAGAAAACCTTGGAATTACGCCGTCTTCCGGTCTGATCTAAGTAAGGTATATAAAATCATACATTGGAATGACTTACCATCAATGATACTTCAGCTTCAACCCATAACAACAAAAGAAGATACACAATAGATACAAATCAAGGTAAACTCACCAAACTTCGATTGCGGAAATACGACTTCAGCAACAGAGTCGTCAATGCCTGGAATGCCCTACCTGACTCTGCGTTTCTTCCCAAACCCAAAAACTTTAATCTTAGACTCTCTACTATTGCTCAACCCCTTTCCTAAGGGCCTGAAGGCGTGTGATAAGCTCCACCAATCATCCTGTCCTATTGTTTCTTTTTATTTTTCTTATATGTACCCATTTCATGTATTCATATGTATATACTTATACCTACTATCTTGTAAGCGATTGACAAATCAAATAAATTACAAAATAAATAAATAAATAAATAAAAATGGCAACGAGGTGGAATTGATCCAAACATTAAAGGCGCTTCTTAATTGTCATCGATCAATTGCATTGTTCAAATGGTGGAATAGATTATCTAGGGGAGGGAGCGGTCTGACAGTTTAAAAAATGGAGTGTGTAAGCAGAGACCAGACTACCATTTTCTGAGGAGGTAAAGAAAGAACTGCAAGATTTCTGTCATGTGCAGAGTCTCAAATCAAGCATAGAAAATCGTATCTGAGTTTGAGCGGACATGAATACAGCTCTCCTAGGAACGTCCTCAGACAAAATATGGAGGTTGGGGGAAAATAATAGGAGATGGTAGGGATTACCATCAGCTTTTATGAGGCAACTTATCAGGCATGTTGGTCTTCGGATGGCCATGAATAAAACAATGCAGAGGAATATGATTAGTCCACTCTGTGCTCCTTTCTCTTCAGTTCTTCTGAACAGCAAGCAATAAAAGGAACAGGAAGTAGGATGCATCCTCCCTCTCTGCCATAATGGCATATTCAGAGACTTAGAATCTGGGTAAATGTCCATGGAGAGTCTCAATCATCCAGGTTATGTCAAAGGTGCTTTTTTCTCAAAAGGCAATTGGATTTTCTTTTTCCTCGAAGACATTTCACTTCTTATCCAAGAAACTTCTTCAGTTCTGACTGAATGGTGGAAGACAGAAGGATTTATACTCCCTGCAGTCATCTGGACATTAGCACTCTCTCTGAGAGTTATTGAGGCCACTTGGAGATTTATCTGTGCCCTTGGGGGATCACCTGAAGAGGGCAAATGGGTATAGAACCTTTTTGGAACAGCTGAAAGGACTGTGTTATGAACAGAAGATTAGTGGTGTTGTATCCCTCCCACTCTGTTGAAAGAGAGAGCTGTTCAATTTTAACATAGATGCCTGCAAGGTATATGAATCCTTTCATTCTCCCACCATTCAGTCAGAACTGAAGAAGCTTCTTGGATGAGAAGCAAAATGTCTTCAAGGAAAAGTTGTGGTGGCTGACGGAGCTGGCAGCAGAGTCAGACAGCAGTGAGGAGGTTGGGGAGGAACCTGGACCAGTCTTGGAGGCTGAGGAAGGTTCGGATAAAGGCTTTGCATCGGAGGCAGAGAAGAGCCCAGGGCAGGCTGGCAATCATCAGCTGCCTTCAGACTCAGACAGCAGTGAGGCGGGGGAGTTTCTGGAACCGGTTCCCAGCCTGCGCATGCGCATGTGCAGGGCTACCAGAAGACAAGAACAATTGAGAAAGCAGGGTCGACTCAGGAGTAAGGCCACACCTTGGAGATGGTTGGCCCCTCCCATAGGACATTAAAAAAAGGAATGAACGTGATGTGAGCTTTTGCAGGAAGCATTTAGTTCATCTGGTCGATTCAAGCTTTTAAAAGTTCAATTTGACTCTGTGTCAAATTTAGCCTTGCCCTGCATTAGGCAATTAGTTTTCTGGCAGCATTCCAAGCGCGATAAGATGGGTGTTTATAAACATGCCCCTGGAAGACTGTTTGTGAAGCCTTGCAGGTAATGAATAAACATAATTCACAGCCGTGGAAATAAGAGGTTTTGCCACGACTAAGATCGTGTTTTATGCTTTCTAAGGAAATCTTGGTCAGAACAAAAACGAAGTCCAGCTGCCCTTTGAATAAGTACCTTTGGGACAACCATGACCTGGATGATTGATAATCTCCTTAGACATCATGGTTGTCCCAAAGATACCCCTTTTTTGTTTCCAAAAGACAACAGGAGTGTCAGCCTTGGAGGCCATATTTTACTTCGAAGCTTTGAGGCTGTCACTATTATTGCCTGGGAATTTCATAGAACAGTGAAAGATCAACATTCTTTTCCAGAGAGTCAAGGACATGTTGCCCTGCACCTGGAGGGGAGTGCTTGGAGGAATGGGGTCGGTTCTCCTAACTACTCAAAATTTCTGCTACCAGTTCTCCAGAACCTGTCAGAACAGGGTGAATACCACTTCTGGACTCAACAACATTCTTTCACAGAAAGTCATGGCCATGTTACCCTGCACCTGGAGTGGAGTGTCTGGAGGAATGTCTCCAGTTGGGATGATGTTTGATTGGATCATAAGATGGACTGGTAGGTGCAGGGGATGGATCTTTGATTTTCTTTTTGGGAGGTAAAACCTGGAACTCTCAGATTTGGGTTTTCCCAGATGTGGCAGTATGACTTCTCTAATAAATTCTTATTTATATTAGAACTTGGTTTCTGAGTGCTGAATAAGTTATGGGGAGTTTTGTTGGAACGCTGCCATGGAATTTCTTGATTTTTTTTTCTTTCAAAAAAGAAAACAAGAAAGTCCACTTGCCTTTTGAGAAAAACTACCTTTTTTCAGGTAGAATCCAAGTAGCACTCAGACCTGAAATCCAATCTAATCAGTACAAACTAGAACGTGGTTGGTTCCTTTCATGTTTAGACAACCTGTGACTTATAGACTGCAGTTGGTGGACCGCTTCTCCAAATGATGGAGTTGAGATTTGACAGCCAAATGGCTGAATTTCAAGGGTGGGATTTCAAGACATGGGAGGGGGAGGGGTGATGAATTTTAAACATGGGGTGGGAATCCCAGAAGATAGCAGAATAACAGAGTCAGAAAGGAGAGGGTGCTAAAAGAACTTAGAAGGAGGAATTCCCTGACAGTTAGAGCAATTAATCAGTGGAATAACTCACCTACAAAAATTGTGGGTGCCCCATCACTGAATAACAGAATAATGGTGCAAATGATGTTACCTAGTTGGGAAATGAAATGTCTTCAAGAAAACAAGCTCAGAGAGAATCAAAGACCCCACAGTTCAAACCTGAGCTACAAATACTCAAGAGTGGAATGGAGTGGAGTGGCGTGTCATGGCATGGAGAAGATAAGATAAGATAAGATAAGATAAGATAAGATAAGATAAGGGAAGGGAAGGGAAGGGAATAGAATAGAATAGAATAGAATAGAATAGAATAGAATAGAATAGAATAGAATGCAAACTTCCCTCCCTTCTAGCACTAGCAGATTATGTTATCTAGCAGATGATGTTATGTAGTTGAGTAATGAAATGTCTGCTGAAAAACAACTATCTCAAAGAGCACCAAGGACCTATCTCCAAACTTTGCCTACCTCTGCTCTAGATACTTTTAAAACACCTGAAATTGCATTTGTCTTCTTAGCAGCTGCATCACACCTGGAGCTCCTGCTTAGCTTCAGATCCCCTAAGGACACTCCGATCCTTTCCATAAATAGTTCCCCCTCATAGCTCACCACAACTTATACTTTTACTAACTATATTATTTTCTTCCCCATAAGAAAGGAAAATTGGGTGTTTGGGCGAGAAGATTAGCATATGGCTTCATCCGCTAACAGAAAGACAAGGCTTTTTAATTTAGAAACTGTGACTGCTGAACAGCATGACAATTGGGACTTGCCTGTTCACAGCTTTGGAGAATGCAGATGCTTCTTGCTTTCAGCTGTGGCTATCCCACATTGCCATCTGCGGTCCCTAAAAGGAGAAAACGGGAATAAGGAAGAATTTCAAACTGAGTAACTTTTCAAGCAACTCCACCATCTTCTTGGACCGGCAAAGAGACATGAATAGAGATGATTAAACCTGCAGGGTTGTCGGAGAGAGACTGGCCATGTCCAGGGGTGAGCTTCAAAAACTTTAGCGAAGGGTTCTCTACCCAGTTGCTGTGTGGGTGTGGCCAATGTGGACCTCCTACATTTTTGCCCTCCCTGGGCTCCAAAGGTTTTCCTCGAGCCTACAGGAGGGCGAAAACAGCCTCTCTCCAGTCTCTGGAGTCTGAAAGCCGGAAACAGGACCTTTTCCGGCCTTCCGGGAGGCCTGTTTTTTTGCTTTCCCTGAGCCTCCGCGTGCACCCTGCACTTACCTGCATCCAAAATGGGCCTCATGGAGACTCCTGGGAGGGGAGGGGAGGGGTGGGTGGGGTCAGCCAGGAGTGGGATTTGGGGGTTCTCTGAACTGCACAGAATCTTATCTAGGGGCTCTCCTGAACCCCTGCGAACCCCCAGCAGCCCAGCCTTGGCCACATCAGGGGAAGGAGTCAAACAGGGAATTAGCCTGGAATCCATACATGGTCATAAGAGAACAAAGTCTGACATAGACACACATACACCCTTTGAATGCAGTTGAACCTGATCTAGTCTGACCCAAGCACAAACCAGCAGTTTGAGAAGAGTCTTCTGTTACAAACCTGATCAACAAAAAAAGGCAAATTTTAACAAACTCATCCAAAATGGGTGAGAAAAGAGAAAAGAAAAGGAGTAAGAAAAAGGGGTCTAAGCACAGACAGCTCATGTTCCCACGGAAAGAAGAATCACCTAGCCTAAACAACTCTCTCTATCTCCACTCCTCCCCACTTAGGAATGTGGCAAGCCTGAAACCCTTCCCCCCCATGTCTGCCAAAGAGAAAGTAAGAAAACAAATATATACGAAGCCCAACTAAAATGGCTACACATTGGTCAACTTCGGGTTTGACACCTGCACTTACTTGCATCCAAAGGGGCCACTTGGGGACTCCTGGGAGGGAGGGGTGGGGTGGGTGGGGCCAGATAGCTATGGGGTTGCCTGAACCAGGACNGGGCCAGATAGCTATGGGGTTGCCTGAACCAGGACGAACCAGTAGCAGACGATTCCTGCTTGCACCTGTGGCTTTTGATGATATGGTATACTTTTGTTTGTTCTCTAATCCATGTGCAGCTCTTTCTATCTTGTCTTGTAATGCCAAGCATATATTCTTTTTTGTATAACCAATTTGTTTTCCTAGAAAAAAAAAGAAATCCTAGAAAAATAAAATCCCTTTATCACTACGGTGCCTGTAAGTGTTTGGCAACATTATCAGTCATGTAATAACTGTCAGCTCAGCTTCTTGCTTCTTGAGAGGTTTTCGACATGAATGGCGCTCACTACCAGTGGCTTGACAAGCCCTGTCCTTTAAGTTATGAGAAAATAATCAGAAGATCAATGAAGGAACCAGGCAGCTTGAATTAGACTTCATCGGAATGACATTTTGGTGTCCATTTGAAGGGCAGCTTTGCAGGAGGGGGGGTCTTCCTCACCACCCATGGCTTGATTCATTTAGTGGTGCAGGTAAACAATGCTAATTTTTTTTTAAGAAAAGGGAGGGAGGGGGGAAAGGTTCGGTCCTTACTGTGGGAAAGAAATCGAAAAGGAAGAAAAACAGCTTTGGAAGCCATTTTTTACTTGGAAGCTTCAAGGTTGCCACATTGGGAGGGGGCATTTCATAGTGCGGTAGAAGATCAGACACAACAACATTCTTTCTCAGAGAGTCAAGGACATGTTGCCCTTCACCTGGAGGGGAGGGACTCGAGGGATGTCTCCAGTTGGGGTGAAGATTTGATTAGGCCATAGGATGGACTGATGGGGGATCTTTGATTTCTCTTCTGGGAAGGGAAAATTGAGAGCACTCAGATTTGGGTTTTCCCAGATGTGCCAGTATGACAACTCTAATAAAATGGAACTTTGAGAAAATGCTAGTCTCAGAGTTTATTCCTCACCTACAGGAAGAAATATTGCCTAACTAAAGCAGGTTACTTCTACTAAGACATACGTTCGGGGAACTGTTAGGGAGCAGCTGTCTTCACCTTCTTTCTCTCACCCAGACTGTCTGAACTGAGTTGTCTTCTGCTCCTCTGGAATGCAGCCCTTCCCTCCTGGGAATCCAGACTACATTCCATCACAGTACTGATACTAGAAAAGTAAAAGTCACTCAACTTCTTATCCCATTTTGGTTTACGGGGCAAAATTGAATTTATGGAAATGAAGCATGATTGTCACAAGCAAAGAATTCTTATTTCATCCACACATTTTTATTACCCCAGACATTGGGGTCAGGTGGGTAGATCGTCTCTGTTATTATTGGTTGTAAGTAATGTGAGCTTGTTGTTTATCCTTAGCACCAGGGAGTTATTTCTGACAGGTTATAAGTTTTAATCCTATAAGCCACCCAGAGCTATTTGTATGAGATGTGTGTGTGTGTGTGTGTGCGTGCGTGTGTGTGTTAAGCAGCAGCTTAGCAAGAGGAAAGGTAACAAAAACGTGTAGTCCTTTGACTCCATTTTGCTGAAATGTGTGAAGTTGTCCTCGAATATCTGATAATTTATTCTATTACTGTGTTTGCACCTGCAAAATAATGTAAGATCGGGATCTGGTAGCTAGGATACATGATTGACCCATGACTGGCCTAGACAGGCAAGCTATCTGGAAAGGAGAACTTCAATGGGATGATTGATGTCCCTATATGACACAACAAAACATGATCTATGTGACTAGGTGTTGTGGTGAGCCGGTAGCAGGTGCAGATGGCTGAGGAGAGCGAGGCCTCAGATGAGGGGCCAGGACTATTAGGGAGTGGACTGCTGCCTTCATAGATTTTTGAGGCTGGCAGCACCAATGAGGAGGTTTCTGAGGCGCCTGTGCC
The DNA here is from genome assembly GCA_004320025.1 of Laticauda laticaudata. NCBI lineage: Eukaryota > Metazoa > Chordata > Lepidosauria > Squamata > Elapidae > Laticauda > Laticauda laticaudata. Next base: position 22,171 of record BHFT01015378.1, on the reverse strand, counting down.
AAGTGTGCATGCGCGCCGGGTTACTTGCAGGAAAGAACAGTGACAACAGCATGGGCAACTCAGGAGTAAGGCTGCAAGGTAATGGCCCCTCCTTCAAGAAGATAAAAGCCAGCTGTGAACAAACGCACTTTGCAGAAGGCAAAGAAGTTTTGCATGCAGCCTCATGGACATTACAGCTGGTATTTGAAGACTCTTGTGAACTATTTCTTATCTGTTGTTTTTTGTCAGACTTGAAAAACAAGTCTGTTTGTAAGGGTCTTTCTTGTCGCAGCTAATTAGTTGGAAACAGCCTTTTATCTGTGAAGAAACAGAAGTCTTAGCTGAAACATAAAAAGGTTGTATTGCTGCCTTTGTCTTGTGCTTGCTCTCTTGGGACCAGGTTTGGGTCAGAACAGTAGGAGAGAGTTTTATCTTCATTGTGTGCACCTTTGTTGAGATGCATGTTGTATCTTCATAAATGATTGAGATGAGGAACTAGAAGAAAAACTTATCAAAGTTGCAGATGACACCAAACTGGCAAGAATAGCCAACACTCCGGAAGATTGGCTCAAAATCCAGGTGGATCTCATTAGACTTCACAATCAAGTTCTCTTCAGGAGAATCCCATGCGAGAATTCCTTGTAAAGGATCTTTTTTTAAAGCTAGCAAGCACTTAACAAAATAATAGAATAACAGAGTTGGAAGGGACCTTGAAGGTCTTCTAGTCCAACCATCTGTTCACATAAAAGACCCTATAGCATTTCAGGAAAATGAATTGTCTGGTCTCTTCTTAAAAGCCTTTAAAAGTCCAGTGTAGCATCTCACCACAACTTCTGGAGGCAAGTTGTTCCACTGGTTAATTGTTCTCACTGTCAGGAAATTTCTCCTAGTTCTGGGTTGCTTCTCTCTCCTTGATGAGTTTCCATGCATTGCTTCTTGTCTTGCCTTGTGGTGCTTTGTACCCCTCTACTTTGTGGCAGCCCCTCACAAATAGTGCTATCTTGTCACCCCTAGTCCCTCTTTTCACCAGACAAGACATTACCAATTCCAGTAACCATTCTTTATATGTTTAGCCTCCATTCTCCTAATTTCCTTGTTGCTCTTCTCTGCACTTTTCTCGAGTCCTCAACGGTCTTTTTCACAATAGTTGGTGACTAAAAAATTGAATGCAGCAATTTCTCAGTGCGATCTTACATAGAGCTTTATAAAATGGTACTAATAATTCACATGATTCTGATATATCCCTCTGTTAATCTTAGATTGCTTGCCCTTTTTGGGGTGGGATGGTGGCTGCAACACTGATGGCTTGTGTTTAAGTGATTGTGCCCTAGGACTCCAAGAATCCCTCTCATATGTTACCACTATTGAGCCAATTTGCGCCAAAACCTGTACACTGTACATTTTGGTTTTTTCTGCCTAAGTGGTAGATAGAACCTTACTTTTCTCATCACTGTATTTCATTTTGTTAGAGTGGGCCCAGCATTCAAGTCTGTTCAAGAGCCTTTGGATCCTGGCCGATCTTCTGGCGTGTTGGCTATTCCTGCCAGCTTAGTGTCTCTGCAAATTTAGATGGAAAAATATTTCTTCAAAATTCTGACAAGAGACAGAAAAATAAGCAGTTTTGACATGTTGAGAAAAAAAAAACCATTAAGAACTTAGAAAGGCAAGCCCGGCTATTTACCAGTATATGAAGTTTTGCAAATTTCTTTGGACTGGATCAGAGGTGGCATTCAGCAGGTTCTGACCGGTTCTGCAGAACTGGTTAGCGGAAATTTTGGGTAGTTCGGAGAACCAGCAAATCCCACCTCTGACTGCCCCACCCCCATCTCTTCTTGCCTCCAGAGTTCCCAGTCTGATTGGCTGGGTCTTCTTTGGTTGCCCTGCACAGGAGAACGGAGCTGGAAAGCAGGTTAGTGGGGTGGAAAGGGAATGAAGATTTTGCAGTATCTTTCCCCCTGGAGTGGGGAGGGAATGGAGATTTTGCAGTATCCTTCCTCTACCATGCCCACTAAGCCACACCCACCAAGCCACACCCACAGAACTGATTGTAAAAAAATTTGAATCCCACCACTAGATTGGATACGGAACTCGGAAGGGAAGGATAACAGGGTGGCCTCCTTAAGCTGATGCTTTCAAGAAGGCTCCAGGGTTTAGATGACTGTCATAAACTTTTGTAATAGGAATTGCTTGGTCATTGTAATAAAACACTATCGCTCGATACGATTTCCAGCCCCCAAGAGTCCCCATGGAGAATGACATTCACTCTGAGCCAAAAGCCCAGTGTGTTGGATATTGATCTACTGAAGCTTTGGAGACTTTGTGACAGAATGGTTTAAAATGAAATATCAAGGTTTGGTCATGCTGGGCAGTTCAAAAGATGCAATTGCAGACTGTTTATCCAGAGTTTGGGGCCAGCTTCTATCACATGCCAAACAGCTCAAAACCTCCAATGTCTGCAGGGTTTAACTGGATATCTAACTGGATATAATTCCATGAAGAAGGCAAGAAATATATTATACAGTGAAAACTCCTGGTCACCTTGTTATTTTAACCAATTTTCCCAAGCAAAGGAGCACTCCTTCAGTGGTACAGACAGTCCTCGACTTACAACAGTTCATTTAGTGACTGAAAATGACACTGAAAAAAAGTGACTGATGACTGTTTTTCACACTCATCACCATTGCAACATCCCCCTGGCCATATCATCAAAATTCAGGTGTTTGGCAACTGATTCGTATTTATGATGGTTGCAATGTCCTGGAGTCATATCATCAACTTTTGCCACCTTCTCATGAGCAAAGTCAATGGGGAAGCCAGATTCACTTAACAATCGTATTCTTAGCTTAACAACTGCAGTGATGTACTTAACAATCGTAACAAGAAAGATTGTAAAACAGGAGCAAAAGTCACTTAACTACAGAAATTTTGGGCTCTACTGTGGTCGTAAGTCGAGGATTACCTGTTACTAAATCAGAAGCACCAGGATGCAATTTAAGAGCAAACAACTAGGTTGCTAACTTAACAACTGCAGGAATTCACTTAACAGCAGTGGCAAGAAGGTTGTGTTGTGGCCTGTTGGCTGCCAGCCATTTCAGCAGCCGAATTGGGGGAGGCATGGGAGTCAGAGTCAGCATCAGGGCAATCTGGGATCTCTGAGGGGAAAGAGGGAATGGAGTTGGCAGAGAGAGAGACAGAGGAGGAGCCGGGGCTGTCCATCAACCCTCCGATGGAGAGTCAACAGCCCCCAGGTCTGGAGGTGGAGAAAAGGAGGAACAGCTGAGTCCAGTGCCTGACGCCCGAATGCACAGAAGGCAGAGGAGAGGAGAGCAGTGGAATTCTATGGCCCAGTACTTGGGACAGAAGTGCCACTGCTGCTAGAAAAGCCCCATCCTAGCTCTGGGGATAAAAGGAAGGCAGCAGAGGTGCATAGATGTGGCAGACAATTATTCATCTTCCAGCTGGATGGACTTGTTAGCCTGCAAGAGAAACTTTTTGCCAGGGCTGCCTGCATTCCTAATAAAGGAATATTTTGAGTTCACATCAGATGGTTTGTCGTGTTTGGGGAGCTGGGTCAGAACAGGTCATAAAAAAAAAAAAACTCACTTCATAATATATCTCNTCGTGTTTGGGGAGCTGGGTCAGAACAGGTCATAAAAAAAAAAAAACTCACTTCATAATATATCTCACTTAGCAACAGAAATAGCAATAGCACTTAGACTTACATACTGCTTTGTAGGGCTTTGCAGCCCTCTCAAAGCAGTTTACGCAGGCAGCCTATTGCCCCCAACAATTTAGGTCCTCTTTTTACCCACCTCGGAAGGATGGAAGGCTGAGTCAACCTTGAGCCTGGTGGGATTCAATCTGCCAAATTGCAGCAGGAGTAGCTTGCAGTACTGCACTCTAACCACTGCACCACCAAGGCTCCTGAAATGCTCATTTGTGGTTGTAAGTTGAGAACTCTCAGCACAGGGCAGAGTTTTCAGAAATAAATTTTTCAGCTTGTTAAATTTGTTAGCCGTTGCACCAAACTCATGACATGTGTCCAATGATGTAATTGCAGAAATGTCTTGTTTACATACTCACAGCAGGATGCAGGATGTAAATGTTTAGCTTGTGGTGTTTATATGATTATGTCATTGTGCACATGTTGTTATTGCTCAACACTTTTCCCTGGAGAACCTACAGGGGTTAGTTTTATACCTCAGTCTGGGAATCTTCCTCAAAGTACACAAATTTCTGGCAGGGAAGCCTACACAACTGGAGAGCATCCAAGTTGAAGATTGTATTTTTCTATATACCACTTTATTGTGCCTTGATAAGACCACACTTGGAATATTGTGTCCAGTTTTGGTCACTGTGTTATTAAAAAGAAGTTGAGACTTTAGAAAGATTGCAGAGAAAAGCAGCAAGATCTTTAGGGGGTTGGAGGCTAAAACATGTGAAGAACAGTTGCAGGAATGGGATATGTCTAGTCTAGTGAAAAGAAGAACTCGGGGTGACATGATAGCAGTCTTCCAATATTTGAGAAGCTGCCACAACAAAAGACCAGGTCAACCTATTTTCCAAAGCCCCTGAAGGCAGAAACAATGGATGGAAACTAAACAAGGAGAAAACCAGCTTCGTAATAAGGAGAAAATTCTTGGCAGTGAGAACAATTATCAGTGGAATGGTTTGCCTTCAGAAGTTGTGGGTGTTTCAACACTGGAAGGTTTTAAAGAAGAGACTGGATTACCATTTGTCTGAAATGGTATAGGGTTTTCTGCTTGAGCGGGGGGTTGGACCAGATGACCTTCAATGATCACTCCAGCTCTATTATCTATATCTATATCTATATCTATATCTATATCTATATCTATATCTATATCTATATCTATATCTATACCTATACCTATACATCTATCTATCTATCTTCATCTATCTATCTATCTATCTATCTATCTATCTATCTATCTATCTATCTATTCTCTATCTATCTGTCTCTGTCTCTGTCTCTGTCTCTGTCTCTGTCTCTGTTCTGTCTCTGTCTCTGTCTCTGTCTCTGTTCTCTTCTACTATCTATCTATTCTATCTATCTATCTAATCTATCTATCTACTCTATCTAATCTATCTATCTACCTATCTAACTATCTAAAAGCCAGGTACCACTCACTCATCATGAAATCTCCAGAACGTAAAGCCTACAAATTTGAAATTTGGCACATATGTGCATGTCAAACATGTGCTTCACATGCATGAATACCAAACATGCGCTGCACGCGTGTGTGCAGTAGTTGTAAAACAACTTCTCCTGTGAGCTATAATCATTTCCTACTGACACGTGACATTCAGCTGTGCCGCGCAAAGCAGCTAAAGCCCATGTCACACAGCACCAACGGATGGAAAGAGGATGTAAAATGGAGAGAAACACTTGCCATCCGTTGGTGAGAGAAACCACTTGCCATCCGTTGGTTAACGCGATGCATCCGTTCTGTACTCACTGCGTCCATTTTTCATACTCTCTATCTGTCCATCATCCTCTACTGACATTTCATCTGCTCAAAAAGTTTTGAGCTGCACAAAACTTTTTGAGCGGATAAAGTATCCAACGCGTCTGTTCTACATCCGCTACGCATACGTGGAACATCCGTTATAACATCCGTCTCATCTGTTACGCGTCTGCTATATCCGCTAGGCATCCGCTGCGCATCTGGCAACTCACATCTGCTCCAGCAGAAAAGGACATAGGGAGGAAGCGAAACGACACGGAACGGACAGCAGCGTTTGTAGCACGGACGTAGAAAGGATGAAAGCGGATGAAGCTTGCATAGAAAGCATTAAAATGGAAAAAAAATGTTTGTATAGGGGGCATATCTTGGATATTTAGGATGTCGGCAGGATGTCTGGAGGATGCAAAAGGACACCTAGCAGAAAACCTATATTTCCTATAAAAAGGGGGAGAAAATCACCTGGATCTCACTTTCAGTCCAGCAGCCCTGCTGTGCAGACCTCTTCAGCCTTATCTTGTTCTTGCTCTTCCACAGCACCCAGTCATTTACACCATGGCTCGTCACACACTCCTTTTGGTAGACCACCATCGTTCTACAACAGTGCAAAGCCCTCTACAGGCTCTTTCACCTGTTTCTAGCGAAGAAAAGGAGGTGTGTCAAGAATGTCTGGGTCCAAAGATGGATAGCAAGAAGAGCCGAGTACGGACTATATAACAAACTGATGGTGGAGCTGAGGAACGAACACACTCGGGCATTCCAGAACTTCATGAGGATGCCCCAGCCATGTTTGAGAAGTTCTGGAGCGGCTGAGACCCAGGCTGACCAAGGCAAACACCAACTTCTGGCCCAGCCTGGACCCTGGGCTGAAGGTGGCACTGACTCTGCACCACCTGGCCTCAGGGACCACGTACAGGAGCATGCAGTATGCCTGGAGGGTGCCACACAACACCATCAGCATTGTGGTCAGAGAAGTGGTGCAGGCCATCATCAATGCAGCACCCCTCCACTGAAGAAGGCTGGAAGAAAGTTGCAGAGCAGTGGTATCAGAGATGGAACTTTCCCACACCGTTGGAGCCATAGATGGGAAGCACTGGCCTGCAAAGCTCCAGCCAACTCAGGGTCAACTTATCACAACTACAAGGGCTTCTTCAGCATCATCCTCTTCGCCATGGTCGATGCTGACTACAAGTTCATGTACATCGATCTTCAGGCAACGGCTCATCTTCAGATGCCCAGGTATATAACGCAGTCACCTCAAGGAGGGCTGGAATGCAACCTCAGATCCAAATCCAGACCCCCTGCCCAACAACACACAAGATGTGCCCTACTTCATCATGGGGGTGATGCCTTCTCCCTCAGAACCTACCTCATGAAGCCCTACACCTCCAGACTCCTCACCCGTGAAGAGAGGATCTTCAACTACAGGCTGTCCAGGGCAAGGCGGTGGTGGAGAACGCCTTTGGCATCCTGGCCAACAGGTTCCAGGTACTTCTCACCACCATGCAGCATCACCCAGAGACCGTGAGACATCGTGGAAGCTTGCTGCATCCTGCACAATCTCATCGCAACTGCTACCCAGTTTGCAGAACAGGCTCGTGGACCAAACAAGGCAATGGGGACATGGAGCCTGGTGAATGGAGGCAAGGGCGAAACCTGAATGAACTTGAATGTCAAGGCCCCAACAGAACTTCACGTGAAGGGGAGAAGCAGCGCAACCTCCTGGAACACTGGGGCAACTCCCCAGCTGAGCAGTGGAGTGGCAAGACAGGATGGTAGATGCTTAATGGATGCTTCCTTTAGCCTGTTCTATCACACTGATGAGATTGTGCCACATATGTTGAGTGGCCGTACATTGAGCAGGGCATTTAATAAAGAGTTGTGTTTATGTTAAATGTGTTGATGAATGATAAATTGTTATTGATAATAAAGGGCCATAGGTGTAGCACCTGGAGAGGTGGACCATACAGTCCCACTATGCTTGCACTGGAGTTTTCTATACCACTGCTATCCTAACCCATCCCACAGCTATTCCCATCCCACAGGTATCCCTGCCCATCCCACTGCTATCCTTACCCATCCCATAAGCATGCAAAGTCTTAAACCATTTCTAAAAGTTTCCACCAAGACTTTATTTAGAAAAGAACTGAACCAAATGTGTGAAGCAAAGATAAACTTTATTAATAGCAAACTGTAAAAGCAAAATGACCCAAGTTAAGTGTCCCAACAAAGATAAAGTCAACAGGGAGCAACCCAGTCTCTGGCACTCTTCTCAGTCACTCTGGAGCGTGCCCATAGTCTCAGGGGTGAAGGGTCCAGGTGCTGTGGAGGTGGCTGCTGCTGGAGTGCTGGTCTGAGGCACCATTGGGGTGCCTGGCCCCAAGAGGGCAACAGGGGATGGTGTGTGGAGGAAGCTTCTCAGAGAGCTGGCTCAGTCCTGTGATTTGAGAGCCCCTTCCTCCATGACATGGGGTGTCAGTCCCAAGACCGATGACAGATGTTCTGACGCCGGGCTTGGCTGTGGGGTGGAGGAAGGAGGAGTGTATAGTGGGTGTCTGGTCTGCAGCTGAGCAAGGTGAGGCTTGGGTGGCATCTGTGGCGTGGTGGCATCTGTTGGCATCGGTGGCATTGGTGGCATCAGTGGCTGTCGATGTAACTGTGCCTGGACTGGGAAGGGCTGCCTGTGCTGCTGGAGCTCCTGGTAGCCGTAGCCTTGGTGGTGAGGGGCTGTTGAAAGCCTTGAATGGCTGTGACATCATCTGTGGTGGAGGAGCAAACCTGGACTGGGCGGAGCAGATTCAGCTGGGCCTGGAGGGTTGCTGCAGAAAACTGTGATCCTCTCCTTTATCACCTGGTACTGTGATTTGGACATGTCCATGAGGGTCTGGTTGACGTAGGTGAGGAAGCGCTTTCAGTTTGAGGAGGGCGTCGGTGTGTGTACCAGCTGAGGGAAGAGATTACACTGCTTCTGATGGTGTCCCTGATCTCCAGCAGGACAGTGTGGCTCTGCCCCTCCAGTCTCCTCTCTGCCTGCTTTCTGTGGAGGTGGAGCTGGGGTTGGGTGTGGTTGGTCTCTGGTGTCAGCGCCCTCTCCTTGCTCCCACTGCGTCAGGGGTCCTCCACGCGCTCCGCCACGGGGAGTGCAGCTGTCGGGGGGTCTCCGTCATGGGGCGCTCCACAGATACCTGCCTGGACAGAGGAGGTGACTCTTGGCCAAAAGAGGACTGGCTCTCTGTGGGCTGCCTGAGAGAGAGGGTAGACAGAGGGGCTGCTCCTTGGTGGGGACCTCACCGTCCAAGAAGCTGCACTTGGCCATCACGTAGGTCTCCCGGTCGGTGAGCTTGACCACGGCCTGGCCAGACTTCTTCAGGTGCAGCTTCCCATACCAGGTTGCATGTGCTTCCACCACCGAGGAGGACTTCCGAAGTGTAGCCCAGGCTCTCCCCCTTCTCTCTCCAAGCCACCTGCTTCCTCTTGGTGTCTCGATAGGCCTGTGTCCCTTCCACCATAGGTACTCGTTCTCCCTCAGCCATTCCAGCACCTCATCCTCATGTTCCTCTTTGATGGAGTTCTGCTCCTCTCCCTATCTCCACGTATGCCTCTTCCTCCCTCTGGCAGGGCCTTCTGGGCTCTCATCAGAAGGACTTTGAGTTCTAGGGGCTGGTCCACCACACAACACCAAGCCATCAGCAACAACAGCAGCACAGCAAGAGCAGCACCAGCAGCACCAGCAGCACCAGCAGCACCAGAAGCACCAGCAGCACCAGCAGCACCAGGATCAGCAGCAGCAGAGTAAGCACCACAGGACCAGGAGCACCAGCAGGACCACCAGCACCAGCACCAGGAGCAGCACCAGCAGAAGCACCAGAGAAGAGTCAGCCCGAGGCAGCAGAAGCCCCAGCAGAAGCAGAGTCAGTGCCAGGGGGTGGATGGTGGCCCTGTCCTCTTGCAGGGCTACAGGAGTAGGCACAGGCTTCCTCTTCTTTCCCCATATGTTGTTTGGCTGGAGATGTGTCTGGCAGCAGGTCTTTCCTCTGAATGGTGACCTGCTTGCAAGCTGCATCCTTTTATATCCGCGGGCTGAGCAATGCATCCTCCCCACATGCGCATTGAATGCTTTGCATCCGCTAGGCATCCGCTAGGCATCCGCTCGGCGTCCTCTCTGTATCCGCTGTATCCGCTCGGCATCCTTCTGCATCCGTTCCTTCCCTGCACGTCCGCTTCGCTGTGCTCCCCCGGAAGCCCTGCGGATGTGCCATCCGCTTCCATCCGCTTCCATCTCCTAGGCTTCCGTGGAGCATCCCTTTACATCCTGGCTACGTGCTCTCCCCGTCCATTCCTTTCCGTTGTTGTCGCTCTGTTTATGCAAATTTGGGACACTTTTGAGAGCGGATAACAACGGTCCTTTTTACATACTTTTTGCATCCGTCGGCCTATGTGACAGGCCCTTAAGGTTGATTTAGCAGGGAATAAAGGACAGCCTCGAGCCCGGGTGGACAGGTGGGCTCAACTGAAGAAAAGAAGATATTCAGAGTGAAACAGTTCAGTGTCAGCTGCTCTTCAGAGCTACCACTTCTTTAGAACCGGGCCGAACCGTAGAATCCCACCCCTGCCTTACAGTACTAAATGTCAGTACCTCATCAAAATGTCTGTGCCTTCCACCTATGGAACAGCTTCTGGACTCAAGGCGGTGAGAGCGATATTCCCTTAAGTGTTTCAATCACCAATGTGATTAAGTGTTTCAATCATCAATCAGCCAACGGACTGTGAACAAAATTTATCTTGCATGGCCCAATCACATAGTTTTGTCATGAAGCATGGGTATCCAGCTTGTTCTGTTATATAGTAAAGTTGTTTTGGAATCCTCATTGCTTCTTTCCTCTTATGCTGTCTTCTATTAATTGACCTTGAAGTTCTATTATTATGATTAAGTCATTTGGCTGTAACACTCAATTGATGAATCATTCCCAGAAACTTCTGCTGCCCTTTCTATGGGCATTAAGCATATCAACTCTCCCTCTCTTACAGAGTTTTTCATTTAATTTAGGATAACATACCTTAAGTCTCTCTCCAATCAACATCTCCACATTCTCTCTATGCCTCATAGGTGCTTGTGAAGAAGCCCTGCTACCAATGCATCTTGGTTTTTGAAGAAGTGACAGATAGTTAAAGGTTTGCCACATGAAAAGTTGAAGGTTCAGCCATTAGTGTTGCACTCGAGTTGTGATGGCGAACTTATGGCACGCGTGCCAAAGGTGGCACGCAGAGCCATTTGTGCCAGCACGCGAGCTGCAGGCAAACTTACCTCACTGTGCATGTGCGTGCCTCACAGCTGATTTTTTGCCAATTTGAGGCCTTTTTCAGCCTCCCAAAGGCTTGAGGAAGGCTTCTTCAGGCTTCTGCAAGCTTTGTAGGCTGAAAACTAGTCCCATTTTGTCATTTCCGGTATTTTTGGAAAAACAGGAAGTGATGAAATGGGGCTAGTTTTTGGCCAAGAAAGCTTGCAGAAGCCTGCAGAAGCCTTCTTCAAGCCTTTGGGAGGCCGAAAAAGGCCTCACACCAGCCAAAAATCAGCTGTGAGATGCAGTGCAGATAAGGGGGTGGTGGGGTGGGGTGGGGGGATTGCGCATGCATATGTAGGAGGTGTGGGGCAGCACACGTTGCCTTCTGGGTGCTGGCACGCAAGTGCGAGCTTGCAAATGCGCACACAATTTTGGGCACAGGAACCCAAAAAGGTTAGCCACCACTGCACTAGAGCAAGGATGTCAAACTTAATTTCATTGAGGGCTGCATCATGGTTTTGTTTGACTTTGGCGGCCCTGGGGTGGGCATTGCTAGGGATGGGGGGCAGGACCATGGTGGGCATGTCCAGCTCAACATAACCTGTGTTGGGGGCACCTGTGGTGGCCAAGTGCTAAGGCAGAACTTCCCTGAGACTCTCACTCATTCTCATTATAATTTCCTTCCTTCCTTTTCTTCGTTTTCCTTCCCCTCTTTCCTTATTTTTCCTTCTTTGCTGTCTTCCTGTCTTTCCTCTTTCCCTTTCTCCTTTCCTGTCTCCTTCTTGCATGCTCAAATGCAAAGGGGGAAACATTTCTCCTTCTAGTTTGATTTTAGTTTGTTTTGCTAGCCCTCTGCCAGCAAAAATGGAGCTCAGGAGGGCCACGTTCAGTCCCCACCCCCAGGCCACATTTCCGGCCACGAGAGACTCCTGTAGCCCTCTGCTAGCGAAAAAGGAGACCAGGAGGGCTGCATGCACACACCCCAACTCCATTTCACTGGCAGAGGGCTGGAGGCCATCATGGCCTGAAACTGGAGCCCTGGAAGGCTGTGCACAGTCATCCCAAGCTCCCTTTTTTCTGGCAGAGGCACCATGGGCCGGTCCATTGCTGTTTCCAACCCAGCCCTGTGGGCCAGATCTAATCACCCCACAGGTCGGATCCAGCCCCTGGGTCTTGAGTTTGACATCCCTACACTAGAGCATCATTAGTGTAAGGCTGCCAAAAACCTTCAAATATAATATGCTAATTGTTAAGGTATTAAGATTTAAGAACTGACCAGAAGTGAATAACTCCTAGGCGCTGTGAATCTGATGTAACATAGCCTGATGTAACAAGAGTGATTCAGCATGGTATGGGTATTTCCCTTTAAGACTGGAGGGTAAAGATTCCCTTAAGAGATGTGTATATAAAAGGCAGCCATTAGAGGGCATGGTTCTCTTTCCTTGTGACCATGATACAGAAGTTCTCCATGTGTTAAGAAGAAGAAAGCTTGCTTGTTAAGGTATTTTGCCACCATGTGTATATTCTCTGTATGTACCTGTTGTATATTAAACCACTGTTAATGTCTCTATGTACCGTGTGTTGCTCCTGGGTTGTCTCACAAAGGTAGTCACTCTGCCAAATGCTTTGACACTAATGAATTGCAACTGACATCTCAGTGAATGGGATAGGCTTAACCCCATGATAGTTATAATTCATTTTCTTTGACTGTCAAAAAAAGACTGCTTTTAGAGGTAGCATCCTGCCTGCCTGCCAACCCATAACAGAATGGGGAAGGTAAACCCCATCTATCAACCTGTCACATGACACCCCAGATATACAAACTGTATTATTGGTGATAACCTGAATCCATGGAGGTGTGGAATGAGATAAGAAGCTTTCACAGAAAGATAGAGTTATTTGTGGGGACAGAGAGTTTTGAAGTGGACTAAAGGAGCTGGCAGATGTAGTGCTGAAGTCGCACTGGGAGGAAAACATTCACTAGCAAGCAACAGTGAAGACAGATTGTCACATGTTGCTGGAAAGATATAAGCAATTGGTCTGCCTGGCATTGGTTTCCAGAGGGAGAAGAGGATCCAATTCAATGCACTCAACAAAGATATCCCAGAAGGAGAAGAAGAATTGAACTGGAAATATTGCCTCCAGTTTTGGTCACCACACCTAAGATGTTGAGACTCTAGAAAAGAGTGCGGAGAAGAGAAACAGAGATGATTAGGGGACTGGAGGCTAAAACATATGAAGAACAGTTGCAGAAATTGGTTATGTCTATTCTAATGAATCAGGGACATGGTGGCTCAGTGGCTAAGACGCTGAGCTTGTCGATCAGAAAGGTTGGCATTTTGGCGGTTCGAATCCCTAGTGCCGCGTAACGGAGTGAGTTCCCATTCCTTGTCCCAGCTTCTGCCAACCTAGCAGTTCGAAAGCATGCAAAACATGCAAGTTGAAAAATAGGGACTTCTTTGGCGAGAAGTAATGGCATTCCATATGCCTTCGGTGTTTAGTCATGCTGGCCACATGACCACGGAGATGTCTTCGGTCAGCGCTGACTGTTTGGCTTTGTAATGGAGATGAGCACCACTCCCTAGAGTCGGAAATGACTAACACAGATGTGTGAGGGGAACCTTTACTTTTACCTTTATTCTAATGAAAAGAAGGAGTAGGGGTGATATGATAGCAGTCTACCAATATTTGAGAGACTGCCTCCAGAAAAAGGGGGTCAATTTATTCTTCAAAGCACCTGAAAGCAGAACAAGAAGCAATGGATGGAAACTAATCAAGGAGAGAAGCAACTAAGAACTAAGGAGAAATTTCCTGACAGTAGGAAAAAATAATCAGTGGAATCGCTTGTCTCTAGAATTTGTGGGTGCTCTAAAATTGGGGATTTTTAAGAATAGATGGGACCTTTTGGTATAGAGTTTCCTGTTTGAGTAAAGGTTACACTAGAAAACCTCCAAGGTCACTTCCAATTCTGTTATTCACTTAGTATGTTTACTTTCTGTTCAATTGAATATATTGTACTGATAACTTAAGGCTGGTGGTTATGTTTATTTATTTTTAATAATAATAATAACCTTTATTGTCATTGTACATACATACAACAAAATTGATTTTTTGCTTCTGCTGATGCTATCCATAACAAAAGTACAATTAAAAAAAAGGTAAAGATTCCCTTCGCACATACGTGCTAGTCGTTTCCAGCTCTAGGGGATGTGTGTTCATCTCCGTTACAAAGGCGAAGAGCTGGTGCTATCTGAAGATGTCTCTGTGGTCATGTGGCTGGTATGACTAAATGCCAAAGGCGCACGGAATGCTGTTCCCTTCCCACCAAAGTGGTCCCTATTTTTCTACTTGCATTTTTACGTGCTTTTGAACAGCTACAGTGGCAGGAGCTGGGACAAGGAATGGGAGCTCACTCCATTACGTGGTGCTAGGGATTCGAATGGCTAAACTGCCGAACTTTCTGATCGACAAGCTCAGCATCTCAGCCACTGAGCCGCCGCATCCCTCAAAAAAGTACAATACAACATGAATAATACAGAAAGTGGTTTATGGATTTGATGTGACCTAGTCTTTTGACTTGAGGTTGCTTGCAACAAATGGGATATTTATGATATTCTGCGATGGTTTCAGTGTCCCAGGATCATGGCCTTTTGAGACCTTCTGACAAAGGGAAAGCAAAGGGAAGCCAGATTCACTTTACAACTGTGTTGCTAGTTTAACAGCTGCAGTGATTCACTTAACAACTGTGGCAAGAAAGAAAGGCAACGTTCACTTGCTTCGCAACAGAAATTTTGGGTTCAACTAAGGTCATAAATTGAGCATTACCTGTATGAGTATGCCCAAACTAAATAAATATTGTCTTGGTTCCTACTTAAACCTGGTAGAATTCCATGATAAAATTCCATGATAACACTAGAGCCCATTCATAACCAATTAATTTAGACATCTTACTCATTTGAATGGAAAGAGATTTGCAACCAGGTTATTCCAGATGTGATCTGACCTATCATCTCCTTCCTTTCACTGCTAATTCTCATCTGAATTTCATTCCTCCCTGAAATTCCCAGAGGGTCCTTTTGTATTACACCTCCATCTTCATTAACGTTGGCATCCCCTTCTGACTTACTGTGAATCTCATAAACATGTTGTTTTTATCCTCTATTCCTGGACCATAACTGAGTGTTAAATAAGATTGCTTGGAACACAACTCCCTGGTGACATCTCTTTTAAGTGCCCACAAACTGACATTCAGGTGTTTATCACCAAGGTATAGCTTGGATTTTTGTCAGAGCTGCAAGCAAGCATGATATTCATAGTTCCAGCTGCTTATCTCATGATGTTTGGAGGATCTGAAAGACAGACGGATGGTGGAGTACATGTGAAGATCAAAAAGAGTTAAATAGTTTTCTCTGATCCAATGGAGAGTGTAAGCGGAAGGCTGTGTGACCAAATGGCCAGGATCCTGGGCTGCTGATGGTAGTGGTGGTATTCTACCAGTTCAGCCCGTTTTGGCTGAACTGGTAGCTCCAATGATCATCTGTGAGCAAATTGGTTTGCTCCGACAATCAGCTGCTGGGACTGCTCGCCTGCCCCGGCTGTATTCTGAACTTTATTTCCTGGTTTTGAAGCTAGCTGCTTTGTGCAGCACAGCAGATTGCTGCAGGTCAGCTGTTGAAGACACAGGGAGAATGCAGGATTGCAGGAGAAGGTCAGTGTGATGACCCTGGATGTGGCACAAAGGCAACATAGTCAAATATTCAAGAAGAGTCCCTTTATTATCTCCAACTTTGCCCCATTATCCACTTCAGCTGGAGAAAAACTCTCCCAGGAACATCCTTTAACTGGAGAAAATTCAGTCCAAAACAGGGTACATATAGACTGTAACTAAAAATCCAAACAAACCAAGCTACAGTCATTAACTTGACAGGGCAGGAGAAGGAATTTCAGACTCGAAAGCACAGCAAAACTCACACAGTTGGGAAAACACCAGGAATACAGATCAGCCACGATGAGACCAGATAAATTCACGATTTGCTCCCAGCAGTTTGCTGTGCGCAGCTTCCCTTTTTAAACACTGTGTTCCCAGATGCAGCTAATGAAGGGAATCAGGGCCTTTTCCTCCCCCATAAACCATGCAACTCACATTGCTCCCTCCTCTGTTCCTCCCTGAGTGCCCTAGGATGAAGAGGGGGAGGGTCTTCCTCTGAATTCCCTCTCCCTTGTTCTACCTCTTCCCTGCTCTGCCCAGCCAGACTGTGCCCTTCCCCAGTTTCTTCCACAGCCAACGGAGCCACACTCCACTCCCTGTCAGCTGTTCAGCCTCCCCCTCCAAATCAGATTCTGACAGGGATATAAAAGTCAGTAGCAAACCCTCTGCGTGCACACGAAGTGCACCCACCGAGCCATGCCCACAGAATCGGTGGTAAAAAAATTTGAGTCCTACCATTGGCCAGTGATCTGTCCCTTCAAGACCTCTCTCTCACCAGTTCAACAACTGGAGGATATACAGGTAGTTCTCAGTTTACAACAGTTCATTTAGTGGCACATTTTGCTTAGGAAATTTAGTGGGAATGTTTGTTTAGGAAATTCCTCCTTAGTTCTAAGTTGGATCTCTGTATCTCTCTCCATCTGTTGCTTTTTGTCCTGCCCTCAGGTTCTTTGGAGAATAGGGTTGACTTCCTCTTCTCTGTGACAGTTATTCAAATATGGGAAGACTGCTATCGTGTCTCTCCTAATCCATCCCCTTGTTCGTTAGACATACCTAATTCCCTTAGCCACTCATCAAACAATTTAGCCTCCTATTATCTCTGTGGCTCTTCTCTGCATTCTTTCTAGGGTCTCAGTTTATTTAGCATATGGCAAATACACGGACCTGTAGTGGATCAAATGTTAATATCCAGCCCACCCAGCCATTCAAGGACAGGGTGGTCTATGTTGAAAAAAAAATCAGACACTGGGCTGGTGTAAGCTCTGGATGGACATTCAGACACAATGTGATGGCTATTTTATTGAGGAGCACCACAGTCACACTAATGGATAGAGACAAGACCCCACTTAAACAAGAAGTTTGTTAGGTATGGATCCTCTTCAGAGTTGACCAATGCTGGCGAGGAAGGTCAAAGCCTGGCACCTTTTGTGTAGGGTCATCTACGTATTCCTGTATCTGGGCATTCAGCAACCCATTTGGCTTTCCACTGTGTGTCGATATCCAAGTTGTTAAGCTGTTAAGCAAGTGCCAGAGAGGCAGTGGTGGGATTCAACATTTTTTACTACTGGTGCTGTGAGTGTGTCTTGGTGAGCGTGGTGTGGCTTGGTGGGCAAGGCTTGGTGGGCATGGCAGGGGAAGAATACTGCAAAATCCTCATTTTTTCCCCATCCCACTAACCTGCTTTCCAGCTCTGTTCTCCTGTGCAGGGCAACTAAAGAAGACCCAGCCAATCAGCTGGGACTCAGGAGGCAGNCTCCAAACTATTCATAATTTCTGCTTCTGGTTCTCCAGAACTGGTCAGAACCTGCTGAATACCACCTCTGCTCCCTACTCCACTAACCTGCTTTCCAGCTCCATTCTCCTGTACAGGGCAACCAAAGAAGACCCAGCCAATCAGCTGGGACTCAGGGGGCAGAGAATAGGTGGGGGCGGGGCCAGTCAGAGGTGGTATTTGCTGGTTCTGCAAGCTACTCAAAATTTCTGCTACTGGTTCTCCAGAACTGGTCAGAATTGACTGAATATCCACCTCTTCAGAGAGGGCTTCCTGGATTTAAGCCTACCAATTGATAAATGGATGTATACAGATATACATAGAGTCTCAGTGTCTTTATAGATATTGTAATCAATATCACTTTGCAGTAATTTTAGCTATATTCAAACTGAGGAAATTGAAATCCTAAAAGTTCCTTTGTAGGGCACCAAAGAACACAGCCTACAATTTAAAAGAGAGCTCTATAATATAGTTGAAAATGCTCCGGTGACTCTTCTTTACATCCTTCCATATAATATCACACCAAAGAAAGAAGAAAGACCTACAATTTTTGCATCTGCTTTTCCTTCTGATTGTTCTCCGTGAAAGTAGATGTCAAGATTACTCTGTAGGAGGAAAGATGCATAGCAACTTCTCCAATGAATGTATTTTTATTTAAAGGCAGAACCTACAGCTTGTAAAAGTTTATGCCTTTAATAAAAGTTTTCTGGTCAGGAAATTTGCTACCAGACTCCTGATTTTCTTTATTGCAATTTCAATTTTCTCCTTCTTTGACAAATCACCTGTCTACAATGTTGGCTAAAAGAAAGATGTCGAAGAACAGAGGCTGACCATGCAAAAAAAAATTGTGCACTCACTTCCAAGCCAACAGTAACACAAAACAGAAGGAAGACCAAAGGATGCCAAAATAGGCAGGAACCACAGCAGCAATTAGAATAAGAAGTAAACTGTGACATCATTTTCAGATGCTTTCATATGTTTGGAAAGAATCATGCTATCTCCCCAAAGTTAAGTCAAAGCTTCATGTTAAACCTGGGAAGCTCTGAAGCACCAATCCAATTTGTGATTTCAGCTGAAAATTACTTGGCATGTTCAACGTGTTCTGTTCCCTTCAATGACACCCTGTCCCAGTGACGACTTGATAATGGTACCGATGAATCAATTTGGAAAGGGACTGAAGATCGTTTCATCAGACAGTAAAGGAAAACTGTTGCAAGTAACGAAAACCTGCACATGCAAGTCTTAGCTGTTATGGCTAAATCAGGAATGGTGAGTCTGATTAAACATTGCACGTGGATTTCAAAAACATCATATTTTTCTCCAGTAAAGAGATGGCCAACAGTATCTGCACAAACATTTCCAGTTCTGAGAATCTATGTCAAGTAGAGAGCTGGAAAGATTAGATGGATGGATGGATAGATAGATAGATAGATAGATAGATAGATAGATAGATAGATAGATAAGATAGATAATACATAAATGACTAATAATTGATAGATGATGATAGATAGATAGATAGAATAGATAGATAGATAGATAGATAGATAGATAGAATAGATAGATAGAGTATAATAGATACAATTAGACTGATAGACAATAGAGATAGATAGAATAGATAGATTAGATAGATAGATGATAGATAGATAGATAGATAGATAGATATGGATGGATGGATGGATGGATGGCATGGATGGATGGATGGATGGATGGATGGATGGATGGATGGATGGATGGATGATGGATAGGCAGGCAGGCAGGCAGGCAGACAGATGAGAGAGGATGGATGGATGGATGGATGGGTGGGGTGGGTGGGTGGGTGGGTGGGTGAGAAAAAGGAGAGAAGAATGATGGATTAGATACATGGATGATGATGATGAGCACGATCATGGGAAGGAGGGAGGGAGAGAGAGGAGAGATACAATAGGTAGGTAGAGAGGATGATGTCTTCAGCAAAACATCCTGCAGCCAAGAAGGCTCCAACACCCATTTGCACCACTTAGCTGACCCTGAGGTCACAGATAAACCTCCAAGCAGCCTCAACAGCTCTCTAAAAAAGTACAAATGAGCAGCTGTCTGCAAGGAGTATATATCCTTCCATCCATAAATCACCCTCCAGTCAGAGCTGAAGAAGCTTCTTGGATGAGAAGCAAAACGTCTTCCAAGAAAGCCAGACAGTCCAGCTGTCTCTTGAAAAAAAAAAAAATCCTTGGACATCTTGTTGGAGAGTTTGTAAAGCAGTCCAAAAAAAAAAAAATGCTTTGCTGAAGATTGGGAGTGCATCCTCCTGATAGCTTGAACTTAAAGTGCTTGCGGATTTTCAACAAGCAGCTGGAAGTGCTAACAAATGTATGGCAGGAACAACAAACTGAGTCAAGTTGTTCAGGTAGCAGGATCCTGTTCCAGTGTCTAGACAATAAATCTGTATGCTTCCTGGGCTTCTCTTCGGTTTTGGCACTTAGGAGAAGCTGACAGGTTTTAGGTCTCTTTTAATGTTATGATTCTGGGGATGGGTTAACAGTAGGGCAGCCAAAACCCTGGAAATGGCTTGCAGTGGGAGAACTCCAGCCAGCACTTAGTTTTACTGGCTTTTCAAAGGTCTTAAAAAGCTATTTAAAGTTCCCAGCAGGAGTGTTGGACAGAAACATTTTAAAGACTCCAGAAGCTCAGCAGGAGTGTCCCTGACAGCTTTTTAAAGGAGAGCCAGCAACAGATAAAGCTTCCCAGAATGCTTTGGGGTTGGACATCTCCTTATGTCCTCTGGGTGCCCCGATTGAGCCAAAGTTCCTTTGGCTTCTGCAGGCAACTCTTCCCGAGTGAGGAATATCTATTTTGTTTGCAAGGAGAGATTTCTGCCCATGGCTTTAAACTCATCCCTGGAAAGAAAGGGAAAAAAAAAGACTTATTTTTCATGTCATTTTCATGCCAATATTTTGGATATTCTGTCCCAAATTACAAAGGATAACCGGGGGTGGGGGTGTTTCTAGCAGATCAGTAGCCAGGTAGAGCATTCTTATCAAAAGAAAGTGGATTTCAGCTGATTTTGTAGAAGTTGGAACATATCTTTGTCTCCAAATGCTCCAGATATGAAGAAGTGGAACATCTCAAGAAAGCCCTAAAACAATTTATTATTATTAACTAGCTCGATACCTGTGCTTCACTATGAAACTGTGTGATTGGCCTTAGCTTTGGGGGAGGAAAATAAGGGGAGGGGGGAATTGTGCCTCTGCCTATAGCATCCCTTGGTATTCATCCTGTCAGTGTGTGAGAGAGTTGAGGGAAACTGAAACAGTATTTGCTGTGTGAGCAAGAAGAAAGCAAGGAGCCTGGGCGTNTCTGTACTAAAGCTGCTTGGTGCTGTGAAACTAAAACTGAAACTTCTCTCCTCTGCTTGTGTTTTGCATTTGGAACATATTTCTTTTCAGGTGGGGAGAGGGAGTAGAACTCCTTCGCATCAGAGCGTGTTAATATTAACAATAAAGGAAATACTAGTGCTCCGAAGGTCATTTTGAAAAATCTTTTCTTTGCGAGCACCTAGAAGCCAAGAGGAACATACATGCCGAATTTCAAGTTTGTAGGCTTTACAGTTCTGGAGATTTTGTGATGATGGGTGAGTTTAATTGGCAAACCATACAGAGCTGCAGTAAGTTAAGATCCTCTCTATGGTGCAGCGGTAGAAGGTCACCAGCAGTTTTACATTCAGTTGTTTTCTGAGAAGTCTCAGGTAGGATAATCTCTGCTGGGCCCTTTTGACCAGGGCTGCAATGTGAGCCCCCCAGGTCAGGTCCTTTTTTAGGGTAACACCCAGAAACTTAAAAGTTAAGTGACCTTTGCTCCGTTTTACAATCTTTCTGGCTACCGTTGTTAAGTAAGTCACTGCACTTGTTATGCTAAGAATACGGTTGTTAGGGTTATCTGGCTTCCCCATTGATGTTGCTTGTCACAAAAGTTGATCCCAGGATACCGCAACCGTCATAAATATGAGTCAGTTGCCAAGCATCTGAATTTTGATGATGTGGCAATTGGTCATAAGTGTGAAATATGATCATCAGTCACTTTTATCAGTGCCTTTGTAACTTTGAACGGTTGCTAAACGAATTGCAGTAAGTGGAGGACTACCCATAATGGAGAATTTCTCTGCAGGGTCCTGAAGTCCTCTCACTTTGAAACATTTTTAAACTTTTTCTCTTTGGGGGTTTGTTTGCTCATCTCTCTCCTTGTCTCTCTTCCTTCCCTTTCTTTTTTAGAAACATTGTCTTTTGTACCAGAGCTTTTGTATTGTGACAGATGACAGAAGTTCTAGCATCTATTTAAAAACCAAGAAGGCAAGAAACAGCTGGAGAAACAGTTTTTGTGTGTGTGTATGTGTGCCAGTGTGTGAGTATGCATTCTCCCTGGTTGCAAATTTTGGATCCGTTCAGTCCTCATCTAGAAAACATGCAAGATTGCCACCTTGTGTCTCTGAAGTAAAAAAATAATAATAATTCTGAAAACCAAACATAGGGTGGTTGAAATAATCAACAGAATTGGAAGGGATCCTGGAGGTCTTCTAGTCCAACTCCCTGGAAATGGCTTTTTTTCCCCCTTGTAAATCAGAAGTAAATACTGGAAACTGACAAAAAGCAAAATAAAAAACCATTGCAAATTGTGTTCATGCAAACTCAGGATGTTGTAAATGGCCGTAATGGCGAGCTGGTTGCTAAGCACTAAAATACGATCATGTAGCCATGGGGTGTGTGTCAGAGGTGGTATTCAGCAGGTTCTGACAGGTTCTGGAGAACCGGTACCAGGATTTTTGAGTAGTTCAGAGAACCAGCAAATCCTGCCTCTGACTGGCCCCACCCCCCTCTATTCTCCACCTCCCAAGTCCCAGATGATTGGCTGGGTCTTCTTTGTTGCCCTGCACAGGAGAATGGAGCTGGAAAGCAGGTTAGTGGGATGGGGAGGGAAT
>BHFT01015377.1:0-22238 GCA_004320025.1 Laticauda laticaudata | reverse complement strand
TTTTCCAACGTTTTTTAACGTTTTACATCCTCTTTGCATCCGTTGGTGCAGTGGGACAGGGGCTTTAGACAGAGAGTAGTGAGGGACATATTTTGAGATGACACAGTATGAAGGAACCTGAAGGGAGCAGTTAAGAAAAATAAAGCAGTTTGTGTGCAGAGAACTCAGGTGTTAGGTGTATTATTACAAAATATGACAATATATACATATGATAGATTTAGATTTGGATTTAGATTTAGATTTGAAAACAGACATATCCAAATACATTCGGATAAACCACATGCAGAAGACCTGTCTACTATTGACCTCACCCCTTTCCTAAGAGGTCTTTGGGGGCGTGCATAAGTGCACCAACATGCCTACCATCCCTGTCCTATTGTTTCTTTTTATTTTTCTTATATGTATCCATTTCATGTATTCATAAATATGTTTATACTTATACCTGTTATCTTATAATAACTTGACAAATAAATAAATAAAAGATGAGAAATTCAAAAGAAAATGCAAATATGTTGAAATGTAAATCTATTGAAAAACCCCCAAACATAAAGAGATATAGAAATGTGATGGGAAGTACTGTACAGGAAATTGAAGGAATGTTAAACTAAAATAAATCTGAATTTAAACATTTTGGAGCAAACTCAAAATGTTATTACCGCTACAATTGGGAAGCTCCAATTATTCATACATACCTTTATATCCCTTTAGGGTTTTGGGAGAACAAGGATGGACCAAGGATCATATCCATTAGAATTAGATTTAATAGGTATCCAGGAAACATCTACTCATGGGTGATTGAAATGCAGAAGTTGATGAAATGGAAGAACCAGAAAGATTTCAGCTTGGTAAACATAGTAGTACAGGGAGTAGGTTACTAACATTTTGTGAAAAGAATTCTTGGTTAACTGCCAACACCTGCTTCAGGCAACATATACAAACATGGTTATCACTGATTGGTCAACATCAGAATAAAATCAAATCAATCATGTGAGAGGGCACAGAACACAGTGAAATGTATTCCAGTCAACCAGGACACTTCCAGGAAGTCTATAAAATAAATCATGATGTGAAATACAGAGGTTATTGTTAGAAAATCAAAGAGTAGTTTACCAAAGATTGGATCACATGAGGATTATCTAGTCCAGTGTTTCTCAGCCACAGCAACTTTAAACTGCATGGACTTCAACTATCAGAATTCTCCAGCCAGGAGGCAAAATCATTCCTAGGATATGACTGTTCATCCTCTTCTTAAATGCCTCCAGAGATGTACAATATAACCCACAACTTCCAGACATAGATAGCTCCATTGCTGTACAATTCTTATTGCCAAGAAATGTTTCCTTAAATTTAAACAAGATCTAGATAGCTGCAACCTATATTCATTACTGTATTTCTGATTCTAGTTTCTGTAGCCAGGGAAAAATAGATCCTGACAGGGTTTCTTGAAACTTTCTTTTAAATAGCTACACATGGTTATCATGTCTTTGCTAAGTCTTTTTTTTCCCCTTCATCCTGAACATTCCAAGCTCCTTCATTCTGTCCTCAGACTTAATTTGAGCAAGGGTGGTTCAGTGGTTAAAGTGCAGTACTGCAGGCTACTTCTGCTGACTGCTGGATGACTGAAATTTGGCTGTTCAAATCTCACCAGGCTCAAGGTTGACTCAGCCTTCCATCCTTCTGAGGTTGATAAAATGAAGACCCAGATTGTTGGGGACAATATGCTGACTCTGTAAACCACTTAGAGAGGGCTGTAAAGCACTATAAAGTGGTATATTGGTTTAAGTGCTATTGCTGTTTACACAAAATGAAATCTTAGGAGAGCTAATAAAAGAGATATGGTTAAACTAGACTAGAAAGAAAATCAGCTCCCTTTCAGAGGAGAATATCTAAAGTGGCCTTCAGAACAAGCTATCAGAAACACTTAGGAGAAGAAAGAAACATGACGATTGAAGGCTTCCAACATGAAGCAAGGAGTCTCAGAAAGAACGTCAATAAATTGAGGGAAATGAGAGATAATTTTAATAAGATCATAGAAATCACATCAACCTAGTTTTAGCTGTGTTTCCTTTTTTCTTTTTCTTATCTCAAGTCTTTAATTTCTTTGGCTTGGTATATCATGCTCCTTTTCTGCAGTCTGCTCAGTGTTGCTTACCCCAAAAGGAAATATATTGATGGCTGTGTCTACAAGCGTGTCAGAGAAATCGTAGGATTATTATTACAGCTAAGGCCAGAAGATTCAAGAACAATCACAGACGAGGTCTGATAGAGGCCACAGAAGTTAAAGGAAGAGGTGAGTGCCATATAAAGCCCTTTGCAAATAAGATGATAGAATAACAATTGGATAGAATCATTTGGAGAAATAACAACATATTCAGGAGTGGACTTGGCTAAAAAGTGCAATACACACCCCAAAAGGCAAAAGCCAAGGACTGATAACATATCCTCTGAATTGTTCAAATCTGTAGGAAAAGGAGGAGTCAGTGATAACCACAAACAATGAAACAAAACTGGCCTAGAACTGAAAAAAAAATCAGCATTTATACTAATTAACCAGTGGAACAGCTTGCCTCCAGAAGTTGGGAGTGCTCTTATCACTGTATGTTTTAAGAAGAGACTGGCAAGTATTTGTCTGAAATGGTATAGGATCTCCTGCCTGAGCTGGGGGGTTGACTAGAAGACCTCCAAAGCCCCTTCCAACTATGTCATTCTGTTATTCTGTTACTATTAAAGATGGGAGTCAGAAAAAATGCTCGTATTAACAAACCATTGCTTTTGCTTAATATTTTATATAAAAAAATAGAATCCATACAGAGAGAAGATGTACCAAATGAACAAATCTTAACAAATTAAGGTAGATTAAGTTACTAGCATAAAATAAATGCAGGGAAATGCAAGTGAATACAAGGAATAAGTTTATCTTTGCTTCATTTTTGCCTTTGCCTTCATTCAGATCAGAAGGAGACATTGAATATGCAAAATAAGCTTTGTAACATACAAGAAGCTCCTGTAAGACATGAATTTAGAGAAACTGGTTTGGAATAAGAAAAGAAAAATATATTTTGTCTCCATATCCATTGAACTTAAACAAGAAAAATGGTGCAGTTGAATGGATTCAAACATGGCAATTGAACCATTGATACTGTGGGGAGCACTGATGGCACAACTTTATGAAGTGAAAGTTAAGACACAAGTCTATTTCTTCACCTTATCAGCTTCACATCTGTTTATATATTAGTTTGTGTGATCTCATTTCTGCATTTAGGTGTATTTATAGAATACCCATGTGAAATATATATTTCAAATATATCCATTTGTTGAAGGTATTTCCCTCTCAAATTATGGGTTTGTAATGCATTTTATATACCTCTCTAAAATATCTTTATCCTGAAGCATACATAGCTATATCATACAATTTTAGGAGGTATGAAATTCAGTTAGTGTCTGCACCCAATCCTCATATGAATTGAAAGGAAGTGGAGTGGGTGGGCTCAGAGTGCCCCCTTTCTGAAAGGGATATTGTGTTCATGTTCAAAATATTTGATTGAAATGTCAGGCTCGGCTTTTAAAAAGTAATCTTTCTCCATTCCTACTCCAGCAAAGGAAAATCAATAGGTGAAAAGTTCACTCTAGCTCAAAGCAATCAAGCAATGTGCATTATAGATCCTGTTAATTTTATTTCTAAAGAAATTCAAAAACATTATTTCTGGGAAGGAAGGAATGAGCCATAACTTGTATGGAATCTATTCCTATTGCCGGATACCATATAACTATCTCTACTGTACTCATAACTAAAGGTTCAATCTACTTAAGGCGGAAAAACCTTTTCAATTAATTATTTTTTATCTCCCTTGCCACAATGTCATGGATTGGATGGACAGCTTACTTTTGTTGCTAATTTTATAGCACTAGACTCTCAAGAACAGACAAATCCTATGAGATAAATTGGACTCCTATTTGTGGTCTGAACATGTGTTCTTCACTTCTAATCCAACACTTAACCTGTACATTATACTCGCTCTCAAATGTGAAAACATCAGATCTGTACCATTTATATTTCTGCTTCATTTAATATGCTTTTTACTCCTTACTTTCTAATCTGAACTGAATTACTAATTTCTTTCAGATATAATTGTAAGAATTCTGTTGTTCTTTGGGTGCTTTACTATTCCTCAAAGAAATGACTTGGGGATTTCAATTCTATATGCTTTATGCATGTTGATTTAAAAAAAAACCTCTTTTAATTAACATAATTAAATGTGTAGTACTCAGATTGAATTTAACTTTTAAAGATTTCCTAATTTTTTCATTTTTCATAGTATTTAAACCATACTCCAGAATCTATCTGTTAACAATTTTCTCAAATGTTCCTACTAGCTTGTGGGCTTGAGTTATAGAGGAGATAGAGTAAAAAGCCAAGGAAGTTACACATGATGGCAAGATAGAATTTGAAATTAAAAGCATTCTACCTGCCATGTTGTCCACTGTAAGACTTCAAGACCAACATATTGTGGGTTTAAGGATGGAACAAGTTTTGAGTTTCACCAATTGGTTTGACTGCTTGAATCTGCAAAGTTTTGTAAGTTGAAAATTACTCTATCCCTCCCCTAATTTTCTCCCACCATTTTGAGCAACTGCCTATCTCTTCCAAATACTAACAGCTCAGATTGACTCACAGCAATAACAGGCAGTTTTCCATCCAAAAAGTCTACAGGTGCAGCACTAGTAAATTTTAACAATTGCCTCCATACACTGAGTCAATATGTTCTGTGCAGTTCTTGGTGGGCACAGAATATATGTGAAATGGTATCAGGGGTGAAATTAGCTTTGGTAGTGGGAATAAATCAAGGCTTTTATAACTGGGATTCTTTTGCACTCACTCCACTCTGTAAATTCTTGCTTTTAAAGACAGAGTCAAATTCCCAATGGAAGAAGAAAACCAATTACTTAATGCTTTTTAAAAGAAACTCACACAGAAGGTGGGAGGAAACTGTCATTTAAATCTTTAATTTATAGATGTTCAATCCAAAATATTAGCTGGATTTTACCTCTGAACATATGTAACCTATTAGGAGAGAAGAGTTTCAGACCTTGGCTTGAAGCAATCATTTCTCCTGGAAAGGAAACGGAAACCAAAATTTTTACTTATGCAATTGGCTATAAGATTTTTATGAGATATCTTGATCTATTTAATAAATGGTGATACTTTCACTCCAGGAAGAAGTTAATATTACATGTTTCATTTCTTCTTATACAAGAATAGATTTGCAAAATAGATATGTTGTACCAAAACATTCACTTTGCTATCCTATGGCAGAAAGAAAAGGTGGCAGGGTTAAATGATCAGAATACATATAGGAAGAAGCTGTCAGCTTTCAAGATTTCTTTCCTTTCTTTTGTATCTTTCAGCTGCCATAAGTAATGGGGGGAGGAGGGGTGATATCGTTATGGGAAGTGAGCTGGAGGTTTGAGAGAATAAATTGTATAAGTTGGGGGGAGGGGAAGTTTCTTGTTTATGCTCCTTTACTATGCTATGCACAAGCGCACCACTTTATCAAAATATGGCAAGGTCCACAGACAGATGCCTCATCACCACTTGAAGAAGCCCACATGATATTACATACAAATTTTAATTGGATGGACAGTTTGAACTAATGTGGGTGGGAACGTTGCCATCATTTTGTACGTGATTTACATGCTCATTTTCTCAGATTCAGAATTCCTTTGATGCTACCACTTGATTTCCAGTAAAAAATATCTTTTCTCTAATTAATGGAGTCTAAGTGTTTCTTGGATTTTGAATGGAGCACCAGCTGACAGAAGCCTTGTTGAAACAATATTTTAGCAACTATATACTGAATATTCACTTTTCACTCTGAGTATGTTTACTTCACACCATTTAATGAGGTATCATTTCAGGTCAATGATAAATAGATACCCAATTTAATAGTTGGGTTTCCCATCAACTAACAGTAAGTAACCCAACCACGGATGACTATCCTATGGTAGGAGTTTGTACCTTACAAATACCTATTAATCTCTATTTATTCCCCCTCTAAATCTCTCTCTTTCTCCTGTTACCCATTCAACAATGCATCCATTCATCATCCCATAATTCTATTTATTTATTTAACATTATTTTTATTCTTTAATCTGTGCATCATATGACTGGGCTATCAATCTCCAGTCAGAAAAACAAAAAAGCCCATATCTATGTCAATCATCACCATCCCCCAAAGTCTACTTGGGGGACTTATATGCAAGAAGAACAGACTCCTTCCAGGCCTTTCTAGAGCTTTGAAGACATGGTTTTGTCATTGAGACTGGGGCCCTGGAGGTATAGGGTTGCCCATTTTGTGGGGTATATTAATTATTGCAGTTGGTCACTTTAATTGGATCTTCATGTGTGAACCTGATCTTTTGCACCTAACAGGAGCTGAGCATCTAATCACTGTCCCTATTATGTCATCTCCAGGCTCAACCCTGAGATGTCCTAGGTCATACACATGAGATGTATTATGACAGGAGAAGAAGGCTACCACAAATTCCAAAGTTAACAACTAATAATACCTCTAGACTACTTTAGCAATAGGTTGGGAATATGAGGGAGACAATATCATGAGCACATATCCCTCAGTAATGGTTAGAAAGATATCTTCATGCCACAACAAGCAGAGATGAGATGCGTCGGGGATAAGTAGCACTGGGGACATCAATGAAGAATTAATGTTGAGTACAGTTGTCTGGAGGAAGGAACATCACACAAACGCTTTCACATAAGTGGGAGCCCAGGAATGTACTACCTGACCACAACATTTGGTTATAGATCGTTTCTAGGTTCAGTAAGCATGGCAGTCATAGAATACCTTTCCTGAAGGATGAAGTGGAGTGAGTGAATAGAAGGGATCAAGATAATGAGGTAGAAATGGGGATGATGCAAGCACACTGGAAGCTCTTTCATCTAGGTAGAAGGAGTGTTGTGCAAACGTGTCAATGTTTCAATTGCTGATCTCAGAGAACAGATGCATATTCATTTATGATGGCATTTCCACACACAATTAAGTCTTACTGCTTTTAATTTCAAGTAAGCATCTCTGACTTCCTCTTGAAACTCAAATTTATCAGATAAATTGGGTTGAAGCACAAACTGGGGTGGAACTGATTGATGCTATGTAAAGAAGAACAGAATAGAAGCAACATTTTATGCTTCCTAGTCACTGCTCAGACTCTTTAAGGGACTGGAAATCAAAAAGAAGTAGGACTGCAGGAAGAATTGACAAAAATTGCTTCTTGCCTTCAACACCAGCATAATGTGAATTATTACCGGAAAATTAAGTGTCCCATTAAAGCTGATGTGACTTAAAAGCACATAATGTTGGGATATGCTTTCAACTTTATAAGCCTTGCTTCAGCCTTTGAAAAACAGCTTTTAAATTCTTCTCTGCTTAGATGGCAAAACAAGGTCAACTCTAATTTTATTTCTTTTAACTAAAGGAACCAAATCCAATGCATTTAGAATGACCATTTTGGTAATTTAGTCCCAAAGGGGAACCAAATATTTGGCATTGTGTGGGCTTTTCCAGACTTCGTACGTAACACTTAATATTTTTCACATCCACAACACATCTGGATTTCATTGTTGAATAATTTAATAACTTCCAGTAATCCTTCTGTTATATTATTCTCTTGGAATGTCTATTAGTATTTTTCTATGTTGTAATGGTTAAATTCAGTTAAATGTGTTATATTTTTTCAACATATCAATTGCTGTATATATTTCTCATATAATTTCTTGCTAAGATTCTATCTGTAGTTTAAATGCTGTAAATATATTATTGAGAATTGTGGAGAAATTAATTTGCTCTATATTTTAATTTTCCCAGTCTCTCTTTTTTATTTTATGTATGAACTGAAACAAAGTTACCTTTTGAAATATACTTTTGAATAAATTTTAAACATAAATTTAAAATTTAAAAAAGGAAAGATGAAGATTCTGAACAAGTTCAGAACTTCTTTTTAATAAAAATAGTCTGTAATTTAATTTGCCACTGCTATTCGACAGAAAAGTATTCCTGAAGTACTATCACTGATCTTATTAAATTAAAATTTAAGAATATTTTTCATACAAGTTATAGATTTATCTGATTCCATATCTCTTAATGCAGTGACAAAAGAGTGGTACATTTCTATTTTTTTGATAGTTTTAGTGTAATGTCATCTTAAGAAGTATTCTGAAATTGAGCTTTCAAGTTATTTTTCTAAAGGCTTATTCACTAAAATATCAAGCATCTATAAGTTGTGGTATTATTTTCCCTGATTGTTGACAAGGTTACCCAACAGGGTTTTGTTTTGTTTTTTCATTTCTGATGTGAAATTGTTCTTTTCAGTTCAGGACAAGCTTGATTTCCATTTTGGTAAAACCTTCTGTTTTGATTTTTTCCTATCTTTTCCAATTTACTTCTGTCATAGCCTGCTTATTTCTACTGTTACACTTGTCTGCTTTCTGCCTGTATTACTTGCTTTATCATTTGCGTTTTTATTCCCATCCCCTTTTGCATCAATTTTTCACTTATTTCACAGAGCCATTCTATTGTGATGTAATCTCCTTTCTGTTTGAATGTGTGCACTGACAAATGGGATGCAGTGTGTATCACAATGCCGCACTGCTCTTTTTGTCATTTTGATTAATAGAACAGAATAGAATAGAATTATTTATTGGCCAAGTGTGAATGGACACATAAGAAATTTGTCTTGGTGCAAATACTCTCAGTATGCATAAAAGAAAAGATACATTGGTCAAGAATCATAAAGTACAAGAATCATAGGATACAATAAGCAATCCAATCATACTAGGAAACAGTCAATAAAAATCATAAGGATACAAGCGACAAAGTTATACAGTCACAAGTGGGAGGGGATGGGTGATAAGAAGTGATAAGAAGATTAACAGTAATAATAATGCAGACTTTGTAATTAGTTTGACAGTGTTGAGGGAATTATTTGTTTAGCAGAGTGATGGCTTTCTGGGGGGAAAACTGTCCTTGTCTCTAGTTCCGGGGTGCAGTGCTCTATAGCATTGTTTTGAGGGAAGGAGTTGAAACAATCTATGTCTGGGATGTGAGGGGTCTGTAAATATTTCACAGCCCTCTTTTTGACTCATGCAGTATACAGGCTGAAGGCAGAAGGTAGCAATTGTTTTTTTCTGCAATGTTAAAGCCTGCAATGTTACGAATACATCAGATCATATCTTTAAGCTGTATCACAACTGCAGCATATATAGTACATAAGCCTCCTCACATCTTTCTCATTTATTGTGATGTTTTCCTTGCAGAATTCTTCCTTCAGATGAGAAGAAACAGAGCATTGAATCCAGAAGACAATCTGCAGTGAAGAAGGAAACCTCCCAGTTTCTACTGCTGTATTCTCAATGAATTAAAGGTAATTCCTTCATTTCAAAGATCAATGGAGAAAAAATATTTCCTTCTGTGAAAATAAGGTATCAGAAGTACATTTTCTTGCGGCTACTTAATCGTTGGAATGTTACACTTGTCTGTTTTGTTCCTTCCTCAGAATATCATTTTTCCTTGAAAGAGGTTATAGACTTTTTGACCTTATTCATATTTTAAACATTTAGTATCATTAAATTCCCTTTATGAGTGTTCTTTCCCTCTTCCCCAATTTCTATTATAAGAGCATTCTACCCAGATTGTGACAGTGCTTAGAAGTATTCATAGCTGAGTTTAGCGTTCCAAAAATTTGGTTCATGCTTTTCTTGCATCCATGTAAATACAAAAGTAGTTGCGAAAAGTGTTTGGAAAGTTCACAATATCCAGAATGTGGAAGCAAGGTCATCAGCCAAAATCCATTATCGGGAAAATGTGTTACAGTAATCATTCATATTTAACTTATATAATAGTGGCACAACAACAAAAAAGAATAGAGAGAGGGGATTTAGAGAAAGGGGGATTAATAAAATACACATTTTTATATAACAAGGTGAAGTAGTAATAAGAGGGGAAATTATATTTAATGAACTAATACGAGTGTATGTTAGTTAAAGGTAATAAATGTGATTAATATTTTATTTGTTTTAAAATGCATGATATGTAGAATATGGTGATTGCTATAAAATAATACATTAAAAGATAGAATAATTAAATAATGAGGGATTATAAATTGAATAAGCATGCAATGAAAGATTTTAATTTGACATAACTAATAGTATTATAATTAGAAGTCTATTAGTTTGAAAAATGAAACAAATATGAAAGATAATATTCTGTGAAAGATGGCACGGTTAAATATATTTGAATAATATGCTGATTAGCATAAGCAGAATAGAGTGATCGGCATGAAGAGAATATGTTGAAATATATTCACAGTAAAAGATATGATACTTAAGATAGAGTGATTGGTATAAAAATAACATGGAAATAATGAATAATTGAACAATGAAATATTATAAATTAATGCAAAGATGTGTATTATTATTAGTATTATATAAGCTTTTTAGATGGAACAAATATGATTAATATCAATTTATTTATATTTAAATGTATGACACTCAGGCACCACATTGTTCACACTCTGATATGTTTTTTTTAAAAAATAAAAATAAAGTATATAAAAAAAGTAATCATTCATATTATTGATCATTCATCACATGTTTCTTAGAGTTTTCAGTTTTTGATTTCTCACGCTCTCTATGAATTTTTTCAACTTCATATGTTTTCTTTTTGAACTACTTTTCTGGAGCACTGCACATATCTAAATTAAAAGCTACTCTATCCTGGAGAGAAGACAATTCTTCAGTGAATTATTTCAGTGAGTCTATGCAGGAACAATATGGTTCAGTCAATGAAACCTAAAATGTTACTGAGGTTTGTCTGGTACTGTTTGCAGTTTGATGTTTAGAGGAACACGGCTGCCATCCTCTGGATAGGCAAAGAAGGAATTCTCAAGTCACTAAATTTTCCCCCACCCTCAATTCTTTTCACATTTTCTCCCCACTGTCTTCCTACAAGTGTCAAAGGAATTGGCAGAAACATTTAGAATGGCAATGAATGGGAAGGTCTTCAAAACATTTGATTTTCATTATACAAGAATTGCCAACTGTTACTATAGACAGAATAGAATTATTGTTGGAAAAACAGGGAAAACTGAACATTTAGAGAGTGTTCTCAGTATTGAACAGACAAAATTTGCTCGGACAAAGAAAGAAATTTCTCCTCTAAGATATTCAATTTAGTTGAAGATACTATCAGAAGCAATGAAATCAGCACTTTATAGATGACCACCAAATAACAACAAAGCAAACTAACAAAATTAATCCAATAATATTGTGTGGTTTACATGTTCCTTATTTATGCTTCTTGTAATTTATAATTTTTAGTAGTCTTACTAAAGACTATTTAGTAAGTAAATAGTCTCTCTCCCCTTTTTTGAATAACCACCTAAGTTTCCTTCAAAACCCCATTCAATATGAAGCTGTCCAGTTCACCCAGCTCTTTGACTGGTTTATATCTAGTTCTCAAATTCACTGAATCAAATTTGTCCCATAGGTTTTTGTTTTTTTTAAAGGAAAACCACTGATTGCCTCTACTTTTCCCTTAACAATGACTCATTTGTTAAAAGCTCACTGGGATGAGAGAAAGACAGGCAGAAGTGTTAGAGGGTCTTTTAAAGAAATTTTGAAACCTTGCAATTTTCTGGAATGCGCTTAGAACTTTTAAAAAACAATGTCCATTAAAAGACATCCAGTGACTCAACACCTGGACATGGCAGGCTGAAAGTTTTCTTTACACATTGGAACCCTATAGCAACCATCTTCATTCATATATTCAGTGAACCTATGGGGAAATGGACCCCCCAAAAATAGAATCATCCTGCACTGGGGATAATTGGCATCATAACAGCTATATTTAGAACGCTTCAGTATGAAGAAAGGCAGGGATATTAAATATCTCCTTTTCCATTGTTGGCTCAGTGTGTGAGAAACACTTCTAAACAGGATTTGGATATTTCTAAAATGATTCTGTTATTTTCAGTGACAAATAGTTTATCTCAGGATGGATTAATATGCATTTGCTTCCCAAATCCCAAATTAAAATATTTGAAGATTTTTGTGCACAGGGACAGAAAATATATGCAGCTTTCCTAGCAGATCATAGTGTAAACATATTATAGAGTAAACTTCTTGAGACAGATATTTTGAAAGAAGCCATTAAAAATCGGTCTATTAATTCTAAGGACATCCCACGTTCCATTTAAAGTGGAGTTTATAAATTCTCTCTGAAATGTTAAAGGACATGCGTGACCTTACTTGGGGTAAATGACAAAGTTGAGTGATCCTATTTTAAAGTACAATATAAAGGTTTTTTAAATAATTATTTGTAGAAAACAAAGCACTAAGCATATACAGTAGCTAATTTAGAAATGGCTGCATTTATTTGACATAGGGGTTGCCAACCTTTTGGACCTCAGGGACCACCAAACTCATAATTTTAAATCCCACGGACCACTAATATGAATTTTGACTGACGGTGGCTTGCTGACATTGGTGGGAAAGTCGGTCCTATATTCCAGAGCTGCAGTAGTCACAGGACTGGTCCTTTGGTCATCCCGGAGCAGCTCCTCCAGTCCATGGCAGGCTGGTGTACCCAGGTGAAGGAGCACCTCCTCTGGGATGACCAAAGGGCCAGTCCTGTGACTACTGCAGCTCTGGAATATGGAACTGACTTTCCCACCAACGTCAGTAAGCCACCCCTTGGCAGATTTCCCTCCCCTGCTGTTGGTCTTACCTTTCAGCTCCAGCTCACGTGGCTCTACTCAAGGTAAGGTTTGCGCTAGACTGAAGGGTGGGGGCCAGTAGGTGGGCGGGCTACATGGACAGCGTAGCCTTGTGTACCCGTGCAGCCTGGATTAATTGCTTTGGGGGAGTGCTTTGGGCGGGATATTTTTCTATGGACCACCAAAATTTTCTCATGGACCATGAGTGGTCCCTGGCCCACCAGTTAGCAACCACTGATTTGATATGAATTGATCTGAACAAAGTAGAAAAATATAACCTAGCTTCATGGAACAATGGACAGTGTATGGGAAGTAGTCCACCCATTAACGTTGTAAGTCAAGGACTAACTGTATGGGACTCATACTGAGGGTTCCCAGATCTGGAATGTAAAATTCCAAAAGAACCATTAGAAGGCAGGAAAGAGATACATATTTAATGATATGCTGTCATTTAGCCATCAATTAGTTGTAGCCCAAATCTGATTGTCCTTTCAAACCTTGTTCCACAGTCCTCTTAGTTGTAATATCACCTTACAACCATTCTGTAATATGCAATTTGCTACTCCATGGAAAAAAATCCCATTAGCCACCCTCCAAAGGAAGTTTAGTATGGCCAGGTGGTATTGAAGGTGATGTCACTATCCAGAAAATAGATAGATAGATAGATAGATAGATAGATAGATAGATAGATAGATAGATAGATAGATAGATAGATAGTCTGGGAGAAAAAGAGAATAAGGGATCAATTTTCAGAGCCACTAATGATGGATGTGTTTAAGATAGATAGATAGAATAGACCAGCCNATAGATAGATAGATAGTCTGGGAGAAAAAGAGAATAAGGGATCAATTTTCAGAGCCACTAATGATGGATGTGTTTAACTAAGTTCACTTGCTGGAAAATAAGCTCAACTGAACAAAATAACATATTCTTCTAAGTAATTAAGACATTCTTTTTTATTAAAAAAACAAATGTCAGTGAAACTTGGAATGCAATCTATTAAAATGCCAGTTAAAAGAATCAGATCTTTTCAAAGAGCAATGTTAGAGATGAATGATTAATTCTTAAACCAGAAAATTAAGATTCTATGTTGGAAAAACATACACTGGGTAGAGAACATTCTCACCCCTAGGCCACCCATTGCCTTGGTTTTAAGCAACAAATAAAAGCAGGATATAAATGAATAAAAATGTATATCCTTGTTTTTTAAATAGTCATTCAGCAACAAGCAATGAAATGCATTACTTGCTTGTTTGATTGAATTATATCTCACTTTTCTGCTCTGAGGAGCAGAAAAAAAAGCATCCATATTAAAAAAAAGACAAAGAATAAACCATGAGAATTCATAATATTGTAAACTCCAATCTCAGATCCAGTGGTGGGATTCAAATTTTTTTATTACCGGTTCTGTGGGTATGGCTTGGTGGCTATGGCAGGGAAAGGATACTGTAAAATCCCCATTCCCTCCCCACTCCAGTGGGAAGGATACTGCAAAATCCCATTCCCTCCCCACCCCACTAACCTGCTTTCCAGCTCTGTTTTCCTGTGCCGGGCAACAAAAGAAGACCCAGCCGATCAGCTGGGAGGCAGAGAATAGATGGTGGCAGGGTCAACCAGAGATGGTATTTGCCGGTTCTCCAAACTACTCAAAATTTCCACTACTGATTCTCCAGAACTGGCCAGAACCTGCTGAATACTGTCTCTGCTCAGATCCCACTTAGGGCAAAGAAAGCAGTTACGAATGTTCATCATAGGTCCCTATTATTAGTAAGCAGAAAAAAGTATCCATCCAGCTTCTTATACTCAATATTAATATTAATAATTTCTTAATTTATCCTTTTCTGATTGAGAAAGCATTGATTTATGAGCCATGGTGGTGCAGTGGTTAGAATGCAATACTGCATGCTACTTCTGCTGATTGCCGGCTGGCTGAAATTTGACAATTCAAATCTCATCAGGCTCAAGGTTGACTCAGCCTTCCATCCTTCTGAGGTTGGTAAAGTGAGGATCCAGATTGTTGGGGGCAATAGGCTGACTCTATAAACTGCTTAGAGAGGGCTGTAAAAGCACTGTGAAGCAGTATATAAGTCTAACTGCTATTTCTATTCAGATTATCTTTGATATCTAGACTGAATTCATCTTCCCAAATCTACTATCAGAACACAGTGTACACAAAGTTTGTTTATTTCAGCTAAGCTTTGGTTGAACAAAGCCTTTCCAAATTTGGTATATTCCTGTAATTTGATTGTTCTTTGACCCTGATCAACCCATTTCCTGCTTTGTGCTTTATTTCTGATTGTTCTTCAGTCTTAAGTACTGGCTTGTTTCTGGATCCTACTTTCCTGGATTGTGTAGCATTTTTGATTCAAAGGAAAATAAGCTACAGAGATAATTGAGAGGCAAACATAATGCCTACCTGCAACTCTTTAAACCAATATCTTTTTCTAGGTTTATAGTGGCAGCTGTAGAGTTCAGAGAAACTGTACGATCCTGGAAAAAGATATGTTTAGTTTAAGAAATTGCAGAAATATGCTTTTGGGCCCTTGGAAAATCTGAAGTACATTTTGGAATCAATTTCAACGTAATGTATGGTACAAAGTTGAACATAATAACTTTTTACACAATTGGCATAAGTAATTACTATTAACAGACTATTGTTTACCAGCTCTGCTAAATACCTAATTCCCACAGCATTGTCTTATGCCTAAAGATAATTACCTAGGTAGTAGGGTTGTATTACTGTTATGCTTCTCATCTTTCGTATTACCTTCTCCTATTGATATTTTATGATTATCACATTGTTGTTTATATGTATGCTGAGAGCTTATGGTTGTCTGTAAAATCTCATTGGCCAATAAAAGAATATTCTATTCTTTTTATTCTATTCAAAATAAGGAACCAGGAACTACAGGAGGACAATACTTCGCACAGCAAACAATTTCTAGTTGATTGACTATTTTCTTGTAATTTTTTTATTGAAGCATTAAATATTGTTCAAGACAATCAGACTCAGTCATTACTAATTCCTTGAATTCTCTGTGTAATTAATGTCATAGCATCTTTGACATCTTCAATATGTGTCTACACATTGGGCAAGGCAACTTGAATTTTGTTTGTACAAAATAATCACCAATGGTATTTTAATGCTTCAAATTATAGCAGGAAATATTTATTTAATATAAACACCATATTGCAAACATGACTCCAAATTGATAGTAACTCATTAAAGCAATAAAAAACATTAGCAAAATAAAAAACCAGCAATGGTCATCAAGGATGAACCCAACAAGGCGATAAAGAGAAATTACTCACTGGGCCATCTGAACTTCCAAATATCAAGTTTTTTAATGTTTTATGGAACTAATCTGATCCTGGGGGAAGAGGGGTGAAATGGTGCTTCAAACAGTGAACACACCATAAGAATTTCACAAGAAGAGTTCTCCACTCCTCTACTCGTAGCAGAATACCTTATGCCACCAGACTTGAAATTTTAGACCTAAAGAACCTAGACACCTAGAACTACTGCTGCCTTCGGTTCAACTTAAGTATAAGTACATAAAATAATATGTTGCAATGTTCTACCTGTCAGTGAATACTTCAGCTCAAGCACAACAATACAGAGCACACAACAGATGCGAACTCCAGGTAAACCGCACCAAACTTGATTGCA
Organism: Laticauda laticaudata; assembly: GCA_004320025.1. Classification (NCBI taxonomy): domain Eukaryota; kingdom Metazoa; phylum Chordata; class Lepidosauria; order Squamata; family Elapidae; genus Laticauda; species Laticauda laticaudata. The sequence goes on along the minus strand of BHFT01015377.1, from coordinate 5,782 downwards.
GGAAATACGACTTCAGTAACAGAGTGGTCAATGTCTGGAATAATCTACCTGGACTCTGTGGTTTTTCCCCAAACCACAAAAACTTTAATCTTAGACTGTCTAATTTTACCTCAGGCCTTTCCTAAGAGGTCTGTAGGGGGTGTGCATAAGCGCACCAACGTGCCTACCGTCTTTGTCAGGGGTAGGATTCTACCAGTTTGCACCTATTCACTAGAATCGGTTGTTAACATTCTAAGCAGTTCGGAGAACCCGTTAGAAATTATTGACCTAATCCTGTAAGGAAGGGCAGGAAGGAAAACTTCTGGTGTTGCTTACAGAAACTGCTCTCCCTTAATCCTTATTACATTCTTTGGCAGGACTAGACTTCCTGTCTCAGGAATTCTTTGGAGTTATTTTTTCCCCCTTTGCTGGTACTTTGCTTATGTAGCGTGATTATTCCAAAGTTTACAATGGCACTGAAAAAAGTTGACATGACCATTTTTCACACTTACGACTGTTGCAGCATCCCTACAGTCATGCATCCCCTACAGGCGAGGGATGCATGCCTTGATGTGAGTGATATTGAGTTGGCCATGCCAGCCATAACATGACCACCTAAGCCATGTCCACCCAGTCACATGACTACTAAGCCCACCAACTAAGCCATGTCAATAGAACAGGTTGTTAAAAAATTTGAATCCCACCCCTGATTCCTGTCCAATTGTTTCTTTTTTTTTCTTATTCATATCCATTTCATGTATTCATAACCATGTTTATACTTATACCTGTTATCTAATAATCGCTTCATAAAATAAAATAAATAAACACTGGATGTGTATTACATGCTTCTTCTGCAATACTATTATAAAAGTAATATCTCATTAATTTACTTTTCCCTGAATTTGGGACATGGAAGAGGAAAAAATCTATCTCTTCAAGTTCTTTTTAAGGCATCAATTATCACATTGTTCTGATACAGTAGAGCTGCACTCTGGTTTGAAAGGTGTGGTTTCCCTATATGTCTTCTGAATTTCAGTTGTATAATATATGTCACCATGACTCTTCAAAGTAGAGCAGATTAAATATGTAAAGACATACCATAATATATAAATAAAATAAGACAGGAAAATATCTAGCCTTTTGCTGTCAAGTTGAGCAAATCATCTGGAGGTATTAGGGTATCTAACTCTCCCTCCTCTGCCTTTGGCACTGTATCCCAAAGCGAATGTAAATTAAATCTTCCATGAAGCTAAGGAAGATTGGTTTACAACTGAATTGAGGTGTTTGGTTCCAATTTTTGAGAAGATTCTGTGGCCACATATGCTTCTTCTTCTACCTTCTCTTCTCCCACAAGAAGTTTTCTTCTATGTTTGGGTTGCTTTAGCCAAAACAAAAATAGCTTTTCTGAATGAATTGTGAAACAAGATGGCTGTGATTCATGAACAGGAGTGAATTTGCAAAGCTTTGTTCTGAGGGTTAGATGAGACCACATTTAGCCAATCTGAACATCAGGGCAAAGTCTGGAAATGGAAAAATAAATTGGTGCCTGATGAAGGATCATGCAAGTTTGAGGATTGCTCAAATTGAGTTTATGTCTCCAAGCCCAAGAAGTTACTGGAAAGGAGAACACAAGTACTTGTAGCCAAAGATAAAAATTTGTTGAAACTTTGACTCTTAGCTAAGTTAGATTGCCACAGCTGCCAAAATACCTGAAATCTTCCATTGTCAATAGTACATGTTTCTTTAAAAGTTTGATCATCTAACACGGAAAGGTTTCATCTGCCTGACCAGGAAATCTAGGATAAAGTCCTACAGGACATCATTTTTCCTTCTCTTGCCTTCCGTTCTCAGCAGAAGCCTTCCATAGTCCAATCCATAAATTGTGCAGACATATGCTTTCTTCACCTACAGCATAACAACTTGATGAAGTCAACTGTAAAACTTTAAGAGTGCCTTAAAGAAAAAGTTGAACTCTCCGTCTTGCAACAATATCTGTAATATTTTTAAAAGGTTATTTCTGTATCTGTGACCTTCTGAACATTCAGAGAAAATGTCCATTCATAGCAGAACAGTTTGCTCTCTGTCCTCCTTCATTGCTACTAAAATATTCAATTCTAGGCAAACATCAGCAGAATCTGCATGTCTGTGGCAGCATCTGTAGCTGACTAATCCTCTCTTCTATTCCTCCTCACCAATCCAGGGCTCAAATTTTTAAAAATAGACTTTGTATACAATAGCCAAGTCAAAAGTCCTGTTCTCTTGTTTTTACCATGGTGCAAAAGGGTGGGCAGCCCTGATAAAATAAAGCCTTGTGAGTCACAAAATGAAGCATAAATAAAGATAGTTTACTCTTGGTGAGACAAGCATTCTCTGTTTGCTTCGTGACTCATCAAAGTTTCTACTCTCCAAACTTAAGTGCCATAAAGCAGTCCCATGGAATAAATAGGACTTTTTCATATCAAACTATTAGTGGGTTGCAGCTGAAGCAATCAGGAAGGCCAAGGGAAGAAACATCACACTAGTGACTCAATCATTTAAGTTCTGTAAGAGTTTCTCTGTGAAAGAGGTTTTTGCTCCTACTCTTATTCAGCTTCTTCTTTCCCTTCAGGGTTCACTGAACAAGCCCATGAGTTTGCTTTGAAGGAACAATAGGTCCCCTTATATTGGAAGCCTGAAAATCCAAATGGAGCAGAAAGTGGCAGCTTCAAACAGAAAAATGGAGCCAGAATTAAAGATTTCAGATCTATATTATATTTAGAAGCTGAAGCTGAAGGTGTTCTTCTTAAAAGGAATTGATATAGATGGAACTTCTACAGAGTAAATGTACACAGTATATGTATATCGGACATTAACAGAATTTAGTGGATTCAGAGGTATTTCTTGAGAAAAGTACTCCACTCCTTCACTCACAATAGAATTCCCTATGCCTCCAGGCTCGAACTTTTGGGCCTGGAAAATCTAGAATTGGGCCGCCTACGATCTGATCTAAGCATAGTTCACAAAATTGTCTGTTACAGTGTCTTACCTGTCAATGACTTCTTCAGCTTCAATCACAATAATACATGGGCAAACAACCAATACAAACTCAAGGTACACTGCTCCAAACTCGATTGCAGAAAATATGTCTTCAGAAACAGAGTGGTCAATGCCTGGAACGCCCTACCCAGCTCTGTTGTTACAGCCTCAACCCCTCACAGCTTCAACCTCAAACTGTCTACCATGGACCTCACTCCATTCCTAAGAGGTCCTTAAAAAGGGGCCTGCATAAGCACATCAGTGTGCCTAACGTCCCTGTCTTACTGTCCCCATTTATCTGTATTTACTCCCATTGTTCTTGTTTATGTTCATACATATACTTGTTATCTTGTGTATGTTTGACAAACAAACAAATAAATAAACAAAGCATGCCTTTCAGCACTAGGTGATAGGGTGAAGTAATAAGAGCCTTACTAAAGCTTTTTCTGGATGGTGACTCAACTATGTGAAAGAACAAACAGTTCAGGGGTGAAAGTGCTAAAATGATAGAGGATTCTCACAATCCACATTTTGCTCTGACAGGATTCTGAACAGGATAGATGCTAGAAAGAATGGATTCCAGTTAACATCCATCTTTGCTCTTTAAACAAATGCATCATGGCAAGGGTGGGATTTTGTGAGATGGTTGAGAGATTCCTTCTTTCCTTAACATTAAATAAAAAAAAACCCTTGGCTTGAGAGAAGTGTTTCAGAAATCTTTTCAAGTGACAAGGGATAGAATCAAGATCAGGCTGTTTTTCCCTGATTGTATCTGCCATTCCATCAGTTCTGACAGAAGAGGCATGTTGTCTACTAAATAGTCCCATGTGGTGGGACCCTGAACTCTGTTGACTTCTTGTAAGGCCTTGAAGAGGTGTCTATGTGAATTGGCATGAGATTCAGAACATGAGTCAGAGCACATGAGATAGTTATCTTGATGGCCATTTTTGGTTATATGTTATCTGCCAGTTAGATACCTTTTGCTATAGTGTTATGTTGGATTTCAACAATTGTTTATTGCCAAAGTCATCAAAACGAGAGGAGCAACTATATAAATAAAATAGTTTCAAATACAATTACCTATCAATAAATACTTTATATTTTAAACTCATGATATTAATTATTATTATATGATATTGTTATGTTATGTTTGTTGTGTAGTACTTGACTTACAACAGATCATTTAGTGACTGTTCAATGTTACAATGGCACTGAAAAAGTGACATGACCATTTTTCATACAATCATTGCAGCATCCCCACGGTCACATGATCAAAATTCAGATGCTTGGCAACTGGTTCATATTTATGATGATTGCAGTGTTCTGGGGTCAGGTAATCAACTTTTGCGACCTTCCGATAAGTAAAGTTCAAGATCACGTGAAGTGTTAATATAATGCCTTGGTAAGGCCACATTTGGAATACCGCATTCAGTTTTGGTTGCCACAATGTAAAAAAGATGCTGAGTCTAGAAAGAGTGCAGAGAAGAGCAACAAAGATGATTAGGGGGACTGGAGGCTAAAACATATGAAGAATGGTTGCAGGAACTTGGTATGTCTAGTTTAATGAAAAGAAGGATTAGGGGAGACATGATAACAGTGTTCCAATATCTCAGGGGCTGCCACAAAGAAGAGGGAGTCAAGCTATTATCCAAAGCACCTGAGGGCAGGTCAAGAAGCAATGGGTGGAAACTAATCAAGGAGAGAAGCAACCTAGAAGTAAGGAGAAATTTCCTGACAGAACAATTAATCAGTGGAACAACTTGCCTCCAGAAGTTGTGANACTTGGCAAGGTTAAGACTTGTGGACTTCAACTCCCAGAATTCCTGAGCTAACATGACTGGAGGAGGAATTCTGGGACTTGAAGACCACAAGCCTTAAAGCTGTCAAGTTTGAAGACCCCTGTTCTATTCTATTCTATTCTATTCTATTCTATTCTATTCTATTAAATCTATGGGGAAGCCAGATTCACTTAACAACCATGTCATTAACTTAAAAACTGCAATGTTTCACTTAATTCCTGTGGGGAAAAAAGGTCGTAAAATGGGGCAAAACTCACTTAACAAATGTCTTAATTAGTAATATAAATGTTGGGCTCAATTGGACAACTTGCATCTTATATTATTTAATCTAATTAATGTTATTTGCAAAATCTGTTCGATACAAAATGCCATTGTACATCTGAAGCAAATGCTGAAATCAAACAGAAAATTTTTGATATGGAATATTCCATACAAATGTTGTCAGTCATGGAATGTTGAGCATATACATGCACATGCCCATGTAGGTATATAAATTCAGGAAATAATTTATTCTCTAAATTGTAATTTCAATGACTTTCTATTAGCAATAGCACTTAGACCTATATACCATTTTACAGTGCTTTACAGCCCTCTCTATGAGGTTTACAGAGTCAGCATATTGCTCCAACAATCTGGGTCCCCATTTTACCCACCTTGGAAGAATGGAAGGCTGAGTCAACCTTGATTGAGGTTGAGATTTCAAATCTCTGGTGAGATTTGAACTACCAAATTGCAGGCAGCCGGCAGTTAGCAGAAGTAGCCAGCAATATTGTACTCTAGTCACTGTGCCACCATGGCTCATACTCTCTTCATGCAATTTAAACTGGATGTCTAACTAATATATTTTGCTACAGCGGGCGTGGGATTCTACAGGTTCGCACCTATTTTCTAGAACTGGTTGTTAATATTCTAAGTGTTTTGTTCGGAAAACACACGAGGTAGACCGGGTTCCAACAACAAAGGCTTTATCTTAACTAGTCAGTAAACAG
>BHFT01015375.1:0-101479 GCA_004320025.1 Laticauda laticaudata | reverse complement strand
TTCATATAATAAATATATATATAATAAATATTATATCAAATCCAACTATATTTAAATATTATAAATATATATGTGTACTTTTCTAACCTTATCTTAAATATTAAATATTCTTAAATACAGACAATATTACTTTTGTCCCAAGTAGATTAATTATGGTCACACAATAAATTGTAATGTTGAAATATATAACCCTTTACTTCTTAATTAAATAATTCTTAATGTTCTTACTATTTTCCCTATATATCAAGTCAAAGTATAACTATCACTATTATTGAGTTAATTAAATCAATTAATTCAATTATTTAACAATCTAATATAACAATACATCATCAAAAAGTAGGTGAAAAAGAAGAAAAAATTAAGCAAATATATACAGAAAAAAAGGGAATTGGAAAAGGGAAAGGAAGGATTTTAAAGTAAGTTTTAAGTTTTCCGTCTCTAAATTTAAGAGCTTTCACTCCAAACGCGCTGGAAGTGGGGAGGTAAAAAAGTGCTGAATAATGACTACAATTAAACGGTATCTTCCAAAGCTTCCAATTTTGCTTTTTATCTTAACGTTCCTAAGATCAATTTGTCTTTGATCTTGAATGTGTCTTATATACAGATAAATACCTCCAATATTCATCAGTCCAGTTAAAATTTTAAATATTGGTCCAGTCTCTATTCTTTCACTAGTACATTCAAAGTGACAATAAAGTTAGTCTAAGTCTAAGTTCATTAGGAAGAAGTGTTTCTGTCCAACAGGGCAGTATTTAAAAACCCTGAAGGTGATGAGAAAGAATCTCAACACAAGAAACAATGGATGGAATATAATCAAGGAGAGAAGCAACCTGGAATTAAGGAGAAACTTTCTAACAGTGAGGATAATTAACCAATGGAACAGCTTACCTTCAGAAGTTGTAGATGCTGTATCACTGGAGGTTTTTAAGAAAAGTCTGGATAGCCCACATGTTTGAAATGGTATAGGATCTCCAGGGGGTTGGACTAGAAGACCTCCAACATCCCTTCCAGATCTATTCTGATTGATATTGATTGATTACAAAAATGTCGTGCCATTGGTCATTCTCACACATGTGCCTCAGCTATTCTGTTTTTAGTAATAAATAAATGTAGATAATATACCTATGAAGGAATTAATAGACTAGATTTGTAGGAGGAAGGGGGTGCATTTCAGAGGAATAAGAGGCAACTCAGATCAGATATTTTGTATGAAAGAAAGAGGGTAAAGACAGGTCCTCCATAGTAATTCTCAGAATATCCACTTTATGTGGATAGTAGAGTACTTCAGTTTGGCAAGATTCCATCTATGGTGTGGAATAATTAAAAAAAATCTGCTTGGAAGAATTATTCTATCAATATTCCAGCAGCTATGAAAATTTTGAGCTAAAGTTCATGTGTCCTAATAGCTTCAAGATTTGTTCTTTTTGTCTTTTCATTAAATTGGAAATAGTTCAACCAAAAAGTTCTGCAGGCAATGTTTTCAATACCTCATGTATCCTTGTAAAACACAGTATCACCAGTAGAGACCTTCAAATTTCTAGGTTACATCATATCACAAGACCTAAAATGGACACTTAACAAAAAAAAAATGTCATCAAAATAGCAGAACAAAGAATGTTCTTTCTGTGCCAACTCAGAAAGCTCAGACTGCCCAAGGAGCTGCTTGATACAGTTCTACAGAGGAATTATTGTGTATGCCACCTGCACCTCTATAATTGTCTGGTTTGGGTCTGCAACCCAACAAGACAGACACAAAGTTCAGAGGATAATTAGGACTGCAGAAAAAACAATTACTGCCAAACTGCCTTCCATTGAGAACCTCTATACTGCACGAGTCAAAAAGAGGGCTGTGAAAATATTTACAGACCTCTCACATCCTGGACATAAACTGTTTCAATTCCTACCCTTAAAATGATGCTATAGCACTGCACACCAGAACAACTAGACACAAGAACAGTTTTTTTGCAAACGCCATGACTCTGCTAAACAAATAATTCCCTCAACGCTGTCAAACTATTTACTAAGTCTGCATTACTATTACTATTAATCATCTCATCCTTCCTTTCATCCATCTCCTCCCGCTTATGACTGTATGACTGTAACGTTGTTGCTTGTATCCTAACAATTTTTATGGACTGTTTCCTAGTATAATTTGATTGCTTATTGTGCCCTATGATTATTATTAAGTGTTGTACCTTATGATTCTTGACTCTTGATGAATGTATCTTTTTTTTATGTACACTGAGAGCATAATGCACCAAGACAAATTCCTTGTGGCTCCAATCACACTTGGACAATAAATAATTCTATTCTATTCCTATTCCTATTCCTATTCCTATTCCTATTCCTATTCCTATTCCTATTCTATTCTATTCTATTCTAAAAGAATATGACTGGATTTAGTTCTGATCAACTTGGCTCTTCCTAATCACAAATTATAGGTTTCTTTCCTCGTGCTGTAATAGTACAATTTTAAATTTTAAAATATCTTATTTTGATTTTTCACTTAAAGCCTTATAATCTCTGGCACTGAAAAAGCTTCACAAAGCATGAGAAGAAGAATGTTGATTCTGATTATGAATGGGATTTGCTTAAATTAATGAGGAGCAATTATTCTCTTGGATTTTTCACTGTTTTTTTTTTCAACTAGCCTTATCTATTTGTCCACTCTCAAACAATGAAGAACTTGCTCAATGTTTTACCATCAATGTTTTACCATGCTCAATGTTTTACCATCATCAGTCTTGAAAAACAGATCCAAAATTCCTATGGGGAACCAGAGTTATGTCTCAGGAGAAATTGAGTTGTTGTTGTTGTTTTTTAATAAAGTTTTATTTGGGTTTTCACACATACAAAATACAAGTAAAACATATTTTTTGAAAATAGCATGGTCCCTGGGGTTGAACTTCTTTATACAGAAACAAACTCAATTTCCATGCTCCTTTTTTGAGTATTCCTATTCCCATATGCTGTATAATTTTACATTTTCTCTACAGTTTTTTTCCCCTCTTTTAATTTTTTTCAATTTTATTTGATTATCTCATTTCAATTCAAAACCATTATTTCTTATAACTTTTGTCTGTTCTGTTTGCCAATGTTCATATAATCTTTTTCTCATTAAACAATTTTTTCCTGTATTACTAAATTGGAGTATGAATACCTTTTAATCTTAATTACATCCATTCAATTCTCTTATTTAAATTCAATATATACCTCTTAAGTTTAATGACCGTCGAATATAATACATAATACATAACTTCAATCGGAATTCGCTTGGTACATTTCTTATAAATACACACATCTATTTTTTTCTCTTTTTTTTTAAAAAAAAGAAGAATTGTTAAATTTTAAATATGTAATTATAAAACCCTCATTCCATTTCCGTTCAGTGTCTTATGCATTATTAAATGCTTAAAGATCTTTAACATCTTAAACACTTCTTTTCAAATTAGAATATCATGACTTCCTTAAAAACACATAAAATCTCCATAATTATTTTTCTTACTTTCTCTCACATATGTTTTTTTTAAATCATTAAATAGTACCTTTTTTACATTGATTTTATGACAAGCATTCCACTGAATTACAATAGCTTATTTTATCATGACATTTTAATATACATTGTTTCATATTTTCTAAGATTATCTTCTGCCTTCTTAATATAACTATACTATCTTATGTACTTTGCAGATCCCTTTTTCTATTAAGTTTTTGCCCATGTGAAGTCCTCTAAAATAGGCCACTGTTTTCTCTATATTTTGCTTCTGACCTTATAAACTCACTCTTCCTTTCATTTCTTCCTTCTCATCTTCTCCCTCCTTTTTAACCCCTTTGTCTCTCTAGTTCAATTCCTCTTCTGCATTTCCTCTTCTGTCTGCTTTCTGATTTTATACTTATTTTCTCACTCTAATATATAAGAGGGGGGTGTGTTTGTTCCCATCTTAAACTTTCCATTCTTCTTTCCCCCCTTCCTTTTTTTCCCCCTCTATGAATTACTTGTTCAGTTATAAAGATGGCTTCTTCTTTGTCGCAATCTTTTGACATCGCGCAGGCATTTCTTGTTTTTCTCATAATTCCAAATTCCCATGTCTAAAACCTGAAATACGAAGCCAGAAGAACAACCTCTCCTTCTTGTGGCAATCTTCTTTGATACTTTTTCAGATCCATTTTCAGTTCTCTAAAAGTGAGCCATTTTGAACAGTTTTAAACACCCACCCAATTGATTTTAGTCATTCAAAACAATAACAAGAATCCAGAATCATCAGTAATCTCGCTATGAGTTATACTCTTCTTATTTCCTTTTTGAGTTTTCTCTTCCTGAGGTTTTTGTTGGCGCATATTTCGTTAGACTGTATCTTTTGGAAGTCTTGTTGAGATTCTTGCTGTAAAGTCGTTCATTTTATTCCAGGGAGACTCCGTCCCTTCCAGATCCTACATTCTTTTTATCCTCCTTTCCTTGTTTTCAAAAATCTTTTACATTATCCAGAAAAATCTATTTAATTATCCTTTGATAATAAAGGGATTTTCTTTGATTTTAACAGACATAACATCCTCTTGATGTCAAAGTGGATTTTTTTTCGAAATTACTTGCATAAGTCTCTTAGCTGTCGTATAGGAAAAGGAGAAAACCAAAATTCTTTCCCCTTTTCTCTCTCCTTTGCGAGCTTAAAAATCTTGCTTAGCGAGGGAAAAATGTTTATTGTTTTTTCTTAACAAGGTGCAATTAACAGGTATCGATATTTTGTTGGCTTTTTGTCTGTTTGGCCTGGTCCATCTTCTGCAGAATTTCTTTCTTATTTCCTCTGACATTCTTTTCCGAGGTCGAGTTCTTCTTTGTGGTGGCCAGTTCTGCCCGCTGCAACGCTTCGGCACCATTTCTGACCACCGCTGCAACCGCCTTCGGGAAAGGGACTAATGGCCAGCTGGGGAGGAGAGATGCGACTCTCCTCAACCCTGCAGGCAGTCTCCCCCCTCTTCACCACCTCTAGCCCCAAAACCAGCCAGCTTGGGATGCTCCAGTGGCGAGCACAGATCGAAGCCTCGCAGAGACGAGGTTTCAGTCTGTCGCTGGAGAAGCTCAAACTGGAAGTCCAGGAGAAATTGAGTTGTTAACTCATGATTTATTGCATTGTGTACTTATCAGTGTATCTGCTTTTGATTAACCTATTAGCCTATTTTAATTTTTTTTGCTTTTGGCAGTTACAGATTTGGATGTGGCCAACTTTATTCTGTGTATTGTGATGTCTGCCAAATGATGCTTTGGGATTTGGTCCAAAGTTCTGTTTGGTGTATGCTGATAATCTATTATTTTTGCTTTGATAAGCTGTCATACTTTTATTGAGTACTGGTTAAAGACTGTCATAAAATAAAATATGTTTGTGTATACCCCAACTTTATACATTTTATATGATATATTTTCTTGCTATATGCATAATTACTGCATAACTTAATCAAAAACATATATTGTGAGAAATGCAAAAAATGGTCAAACTCTTATTTTAACTTGCATGTTGTGAAACAGAGATTATGATATTGATGATATCTCCCATATTTACCTCTTGCCATTTGTTATACAGGCTAACATTAATCCTAGATCCATTAGTATTTTATCAATATCAGATTATATTGTATATTGGATGTAAAGAAAGGGGAGATGTTTGCATCTCCATTACTTCATTTGTGAAGCATGAAAATTGTTAGTAATGAGAAAATTTTCTGGGGAGTTACCATCATTTTATCGTGGGAAAGGTACAAAGATAACAACAAAAACAACAATAACAACAACAACTGTTATCCCAATTGTAATTGGAACCTTTGGAGTTATTTGAAAATTCTGAATTTATCAGACTTGAATACCCTGATTCTACAAATAAACACCCTACTTGGAACAGCTTATATCTTCCTATGCTACCTTAACAATTCCTAAATCCTTGGTTAGGCCTCGAGCTTTGAGCTACTAAAGGCTGTTAAACTCACCAAAAATGAACCACAATAACAACAATAAGAATAATCTTTATTTTCTTCTTCTTTTTCTTCTATTTAGATCTAGTCTATCTATCTTTTATCTTCTTCTAATCTAGTTTCACCTAGTCTTCTAGTCTTCTATCTAGTCTAGTCAAGTTTAATCTATTCTAGTTCTAGTTCTGGTTCTGGTTCTGGTTCTGGTTCTAGTTCAAATACTATCGGGGTAAGACAACTTGGGACAACCTAACACCCCTTGGGAGGTGCCTTAAAATGGCTTCTACTCTGTTACAGTTCAAATACTGTGGGGGTAAGACACCCCTAACATCCCTTGGGGAGGGTGCCTTAAAATGGATTCTACTGTGGAAGTTACCTATTGGTTACCTATTGGTAAACTTTGAAGGGCTGTTATGATATTTCCCATTTATCTAGGAAATGAAATAAGATTACATTTTGGATAGCACTTAAATAGACCACAGTTGGCACTCGGAAAAGAATGGGGTAGGCTTTTGATTTTTCTGAACAGTAAAAAAAAAAGTTTTAGACTGAGTCACTTAATTAAAGGCATTCATGAGAAGAATTCAGTTCCTTACTTGATTAAACTTAAGCCACCTGGTGCATTTCAGTTATTCTGTTGCTGATCTGAGGAGAATAAATATCTGTCCCAAAGATGGGGCATTAATGAGTATACTCTGTAAGGAATGTCTTTGAGTCTGTTTTTGACTTCTGGTGACTGTTTGAACAAGTCCCTATAGTCTTATTGGCAAAGTTTTCAGAAGTATTTTGCCTTTGCCTGTTTCTTAGGCAGACTGATTGGCCCAAAGTCACCCAGATGACTTTGTGACTAAGGTGGAACTTACACTCATGAAGAAGCTGTTTATTTCCTCTTCACTTTCTGCCTTTAGAGTGGTATCATCTGCATATCAGAGGTTATTGATATATGGAGAATCTTATAAACACCTAATACTGTATCTGAGAACATGTATGTCATGGAATTCTGGTACATTTGTACCAGAGGTGATATTCAGCAGGTTCTGACCAGTTCTGGAGAATCAGTAGTGGAAATTTTAAATAGTTCAGAGCAAATACCACCTCTTACTGGAGATTTTACAGTATCCTTCCCCTGCCATGCCCACCAAGCCACGCCCACATAACCAGTAGTACAAAAATTTGAATCCTACCACTTTTTTGGACATTAATTCAAATATAGACTTCTTAAGTCTTAAAACTTTGCTATGAGTTTTGAACTTTTTTAAATACATTTGTAAACATCTGTCAGTTGATTGGCATTATAATATGACATAAAAATCATAGAGTTGGAAGCAATATTTAATTTAGTGAGCCTAGCCTCCCACTCAGTCAGGAAGTACATGGTTCCATATAGTCATTCATAAGAATAGCTGTCCAGCTTCTGTTTCAACACACATTCAGTAAAAAGAATATCAGATCCTTTGGTGATTTCTTCTATATTTGCATTGTTATCATTGTTCAAATCCTTCCCTAATATCTCTCATTTTATTTGTAAAGGCTACATATTTCTTCGCAGTTGTATCTCACAGTTCAAGGTGACTGTGAATGGCTTACAAAATAATTATATTCAGGGTGGGGTCTAATCAATAGGAAATAAAGAGATCTGTTTTCTTATAGTAATTTAGAAAATATACTTTTTAAAATGTGGCTTAAAATTGCATTTCCATTTTTTTACAGCCACTTTATACTCTTAGGTGTTGTCTGTCTGTCTGTCTATCTTTCTTTCTATCTATCTGTTCCATCTGGAAATAAGGTGCGTGAGACCGGATTCCAACAAACAACTCTTTATTCAAACAGTAAAGTGACTCGTAACGGAACGTTTGCCCAAGCCTCAGCAGCCCTTCTTATAGCAGCTTGCTCGCAGCTTGTGGCCAATGACAGTTGTTCAAGTGTTCCCAATGTCAGGCGGGCCAATCGGAATGGCGCTTAAGTAACCAATCCGATTGGAAGTCATAACTAAAGTTCACACACAACATCCCTCCCACTTGGTTTAAGTCCAATGTGCGTAATGTAGTCATGCAAGGTAGGTGGGGCTTCTAGTGGTGGCTCCCTACTTAACGCCTGCGCAGCTCAGTCTTACAGTGTAGTTCCTCAATGGTTCAGACGGGAATTCGGCTTTTCTCTCTGCGTCTTCTCCATGGAACCTCCTGGAAGGGTGGAGTCAGCCTTTGCCGCTCCGCTAAAAGTTTCTGCGCTGGTCGAGGTGGCTCCACCACTCCCTCCTTGGTTTTTCGTCTTAGCTTGGTTGCAGTGACTTCCTGGCTATCTCCTTCCAGGGAAGCTCGACTCTCGCTCACTCCATGATCCCGGGCTTCTTCTCCGGAGGTCGTCTATTCGTAAGAGCTCTTTCTGCTCTATTTGAGTTTCTAGTTCGGGGTTTGTGTAGGATTGTTTATATCTTGTTATGGAGGTTTCGTCTCCCCTTTTATTATTTTGTGTTTCCCGCCCTCCTCGGTTTGTTTTTTGGCTCATTTATTGGAGTTTTTTCAGCAGTTGTGTAGTGTTGCGTTCTAATGTTCGACGAGACGAAGACCTGGTCAAGTGTGCGCTTCCCATGTTCCTGCCGCATCTCATGCAAGTCAGTATGAACCGGAGGACCGTGATTTGGGTAACTGTGCTGAAAGCCATAATGGGCTTCCCAGTAAGGTTTTTAGCAATAGACTAAATCACCGGATGTTTCAAAAAGAGATATCTACTGGAGGAGGTCAGAAGGGTTGTCCCAGTATAAGGTGGGGTGCAGTCTATCGAGGTAAGGAATGCAATTTCCTACCCCATGGCGGAGTCTACAGTCGGTTTTGTATACTGGTTATGCTAGGGGTGATTATGATTGAACTGTTAGAGAGAATCGTTAAATTTATTTTGCACATCCCGTGTACCAATTTTTGCATCTAAAAGAGTGCCCAGGTCGAGTATAAACGACCATGCATTCAGGTTGTCCCGTCCATTTGAAAGCTGATTAGAGCGCAACTATTGTGCAGGACAGATGTCAGATGCCTGCTGTGAAGGGACCAAAGTATTCGCTCAGAAGCTAACAGCAGTAAACATGGGGACATTGTCCCGATTATATTACATAAGCGCAGCCTCACATGGCAATGAACAAAAAGTCTGTTTATACAGTTTCATGACTGCCGCGGTAGTCAGTGGATTGCATAAAGGATAACCCTCTAAACCACAGTTCGAGTAGGCATCCATGATTACATAAATAAGTTTTTCCTTTTGTTGGCCCAGCAAGTCAATATGCAGTCCTCCGACCATCGGCCTATCTGGGAGTTTCTCTTCCATGACTGGTGCCGAGTCGGGGGTAGGCCTTGATTTTTGGCAGTCAATGGCCATGTTTGCCACCCAATTCATTCAATGTTCTTACAGCAGCACCCCTGGCCCCACACGTAACTCCTGGCCAAGAAGGCTGCTTCATTTTGAACTACGCCTGGTGTCCACAGCAACATGCACCACTTCTTCCTGTAAACTTTTCTCTGGATTACCACCGCCTGTCCCCCACAGTAATACAGCCTTTTTCAAGATACGAGCAGTTTCAATCTGCTGGGTGTGAAAAAGGTTAAAAAGTCTCGATTGTTCTATCGGCGCAGCCATGTAACTACACCCAATGTCAGTGTATTTGAGCTGTCAGCCCGGGTCTTGCAACGTAGCTTGTAGCGACGTCTGCTGCAGTTAGTGGCAGATTTCGGCCAGGATTCAAACTTTGGAGAAGTTGAGACAGTGGAGAGACTGGGTCGTCTTCCGCGAGTAACAGACGGGCGAAGATAGTTCAAGCAATCTCGTGGTGTGATTACCTTTCCTGGCGATAGATGAGATTGTGAGTTGTATGGACCAGCGAGGAATTCAGACCCCTCAATCATCTTTGGTGATAGAATGTTCGGGGTTTGTGGTCAGTAATAACGAAAATGTCCTACCATATAGGTATTCGTGGAATCTTTGACTCCGGCTATGATTGCTAGGCGCTTCTTGGTCGAGTTGGCTGTATTACTTTCTGCTGATTTTACAACTGTTTTGGAATAGAAGGGCGATTGTCCTCTCTGCCATCTGGTAAGTTTGTGGCTCTAAGGATGGCCGCTGAGTTCAAAAGGTGGATGCATCAAATAGTACGATCCGTCAAAAGGCAGGGTGTTGAGCTAGTTACTGTATCGAAAACGGTGTTAGAAGTTAAATTAAGTCCTTGATGTTTTGGAATCTGCTTGTTCCACAGATGGCCACATTCCATATGTTTTTTTTTAATTAACAATCGGTGTAAAAGGTTCTGCTATGGTCGCTTTTTGGGGCAGGAAGACCCATTGTATAAATTAAGTGAGACCTAAAAGAAAGCTTGTAGTCAAGTTTGGTTCTTAGTCTGGAGTGCGTCTTTTATCGCCTTTATTTTCATTTTCTCAGTGGGGTGTAGCCCCTTGCTCATGCTCAGCAGGTGAGCCGTAAAAAGTCCGACCCTTAGGTTTGGTGGCTAGTTTAGTACATTTTTCTCTCTTGACTTTGAGAGGCTTCTGCCAAATCTTCGCAAAACCTTCTTTAGTCTAATGCTCTCTAGTATTGATTTGCATTTTTTTTGCTGATACTAATACATCATCAAAATAGGTACGGAGTCTCCTTTGATCCATTTAGAAGGAGCTCCATGAGGCCTTTGGATAATGCCAAATTGGAAGTCAGTTGCACTTGAATGTCCCCTGCTATGTGGAGCTATAAATCTGGCCCTCTGCGTTCAGGGTCAAACTGGTGCTGTGGAATACCACTGATGGCGAGATCAAAAGTTCATTCGCAAGAAATTTTTCTCCCCTTAGTGGAGTTCAGTAAAGTGTTGCCACCTACCAGTATTTGGGTAATGGTGCTTTGTTGTATGGCATGAATGTGAGGTTGCCTTATAGTCTACCAGAGACTGTCGCACACATGACCCATCTTGGTTTGAACAGGAGTCACGATTGGGTGTTCTCACAAACTCTGGACATGGTCGATGGCTCTTAACAATCATCTTGTGCAATAAGTTTGTTTAGCTGCTTCATTTCTATTTTTGGCTAAGGGCAAAGGAATGCATCTGGCTTGACCTGATGGAGCTATTCTTGGTCTCAGGGCTGAAATGACTATTGGGGTCTCCCTGTAAACATGTGCCTAGGGTCCCGTCGAATACATCCTGGAAATCTTGCCCAGCGAGGCCCTCTTCCCAGTTGCCACAATGATGCTGTTGACCGGTCACTCTGATTCCCAAGGGCACGAATCATTCGCTTCCCAGGAGGCTAGGGCGATCATGGTCGATGATCTGTCAGAGCTGCAGTATTGTCAGTGTGGTTTTTAAAATTCTAACTAGGAAATGTCCAAGGCCCACTAACCAGGATTTGGTATTCCCTGGTAGTCCCTTCTCTCCTCTCAGAGAAAGTTTCTTCTCTGTCGCTCATTGCCCCGTTCCTGCTCTCGTCAGCTCCATTTGTATCTGGCTTTGTCTCTCTTCGTTTCTGGTGGGGTGGTGCCACCAGTGTATTAGACCGGGGTCTTTTTTGGACTAAGGCTCTTCTTTTATGTCTTGCAGACCCTTGTGATGTGCCCATTTTTCACAAGCTCTGCAAATGGGCACATAGGAACCTGCATTTCTGAAGACATGGGTGATTGCCTCTGCACTGGAATTTCACCACTTTCTTCTTTTTTCCCACCATTTCTTTCCAACTGAAACCATATGTATATCTTCATTATCAATCAAGTGTCATTTCCGGGAAGTCGAGTTCTTCTGGTGCAGCACTGTTTCTTGCTTCCTTCCACTCTCTTTTCTCTGGTTGATTCAGCTCGGATCTGAATTGAGTTCATACTGTGCATAGTTGCTGATTGGATTTCTTGAATTGCATTCAGCGGCGGTGGCTTCTGCAATGCCTCCGGCCAGCTGAATATTCGGTCTGTTTAGCAGCTTGGACTCTTGGAGATGTAAGCTCCTTCAAATCCGGAGGACAATCGGCTGGCCCTCATGGCCTTGTTCACCGTCTTCCTGGAACTTCGCGCAGCATCCTCCGAGTGTCTTAGGGCTGCTACGGAAGTCTCACGATGCGCTCTCGTCTTCCCATTGTGTGTGTTTGTTAAAACTCATGTATTATTTGATATCAGATGGCAGACCACAAGGCATGTAATGGGCTCAAAGCATTCTGTTCAGTTCAGGCCATGCCCATCTACTTAAACAATCTCTCGGCTTTAGCTGGAGGCGCCTTTGCCAATTCTAAAAACCACAGCTGGCCACACAGTGCGTGAGGAATACAGCGTCTCTTCTCTGGTCAGTTATCTCCTATACGCCTCGTGGCTTTCTAAGAACATCAGAAAGCAATCAATGTACGACTCCCAATCTTCCTCGGCTGGGTTGAACGGTGCGGGCAGCGCATTGTTTCCGGCCATCTCTGTCACTCAGTTCTGGTTGCCGCGAGCTTCAGTCTCGCTCTTCTAGGACGATCCCACCTTCATTGCCAGGGTTCCGTCTGGAAATAAGGTGTGCAAGACCAGGTTCCAACAAACAACTCTTTACTCAAACAGTAAAGTGACTTGTAACAGAACGTTTGCGCAAGCCACGGCAGCCCTTCTTATTGCGGCTTGCTCGTGGCTTGTGGTCAATGACAGTTGTTTAAGTGTTCCCGCCATCAGGTGGGCCAATCAGAATGGCACTTAAGTAACCAATCTGAGAACGGCCTTTTCGGTCAATCAGTTTAAGGTATTTGGAGTCTACCAAGTTCTATAAATAACACTATCATTTATCTATCTATCTATTAAATTTCTTTGCCACCCATCTTACCACAAGATAATTCTGGGCAACCTACAATTATATAAATAACAACAACAACAACAATAGTTTTAATTAATTACTGTTTTTAACCTTTTTATATGTGATATTCCCAAACTGAATATCTGTGCCTATGTATATGATGTACATGTCCCAAGTGAAGAACTTACATTTATCTCTCCATATTCTGGAATTTTCAGCTCATTTTAAAATAATATTAGTATCATTCTAAATTTTATTTCTGCCTTTTATAATATTGAATATAATACCTCCAAATGCTATGTTATCTTAAACTTTTATAAGTCTTTTCTCCAAATCCTAATCCAAAATATTAATAAAAATATAAGAGGTTATTGGATATAGGATTAAAATTTTAGCAGTAATATTTTATTCCATTTTTATTTATAAAATGTTTCTTGAATAAAATGTTTGAACCTTCTATGATTCTCATAACAATTATGCCATTTAGCATATATCAAGGAGGAGGAGGAAACACTGGGCAATACTGAACATCTTGAGATTAATATTTTGCCTTCAGACCCTGTATAAGGGCTGCAGATAGTCAATGACAAGATGATTTCTAAAGAATTGGGATGCCAATTGTTCAGCTGTTAATTATTGAAAACCTTAAAACAAAATATGCACAGTATGGTAAAGATTGTCTATGGAGATTCTCACACATCCTCGTCATGGTTGTCCCAAAGATGCTTTTTAAAGAGGTAACTGGACTTTTTGGTTTTTCTTTGAAAAAATTTTGCTTCTCATCCAAGAAGCTTCTTCAGCTTTGAGTGGCTGATGGGGAATGGATGCAAATGACCAGCTGTCTGCAAGTAGTATAAATCTCTCCATTTCCCATCATCTAGTGAGAGCTGAAGAAGTTTCTAGGATGAGAAGCAAAACGTCTTCAAAGAAAAATGAGAAAGTTCAGTTGCATCTGGAAAAAGCACACTGGGACAGTAAAGAATGCACAAGAATTTTTACAAAGTACAAAACTATGTTTATTTAGAAAAAATGAAGGTGAGATATGTGCAATGTTCATAGGGAAGTCACTCCAATTTTGCTGATTTATGTAAAAATGGGTAAAATGAAAAAGAAAAAAAAACCACACACACACACACACACCTAAAGTTGATTGATTCTCACATCTATGTTTTGGTAATCCACTATTTTGAAATGCATATATAATAAATATTCATCAAGTCACTGATGCCAAAAAATTCTTATGCAAAATGTTAATATTTACATAAGCAAATAAGGGTAGCTAATAATTAATTTATATACAATAGAATTCTGACTATGCATTCAATGAACTTATTCTGTAGTAAATTCAACTTATCGCCTTCACATCTTAATTCAGTTATTAGTCTGAATGAGTCAAAAGTCTTTAGTTAAGTTCACAAACAATACAAAAATAATTGGTTAAAAATAATAAAGCACATAAAAATTCTGTATTATTAAAGGTATCTTTCTAATAAAACGATGCAGAGAAGGAATGAACTAAAGAGAATGGACTGCATACTAAAGAGAACAAATATGGATCAGTGGTGGGATTCAAATTTTTTTACTACTGGTTCTGTGGGTGTGGCTTGGTAGGCATGGCAGGAGAAGGATACTGCAAAATCCCCATTCCCTTCCCACCCCACTAACCTGCTTTTCAGCTCTGTTCTCCTATGCAGGGCAACCAAAGAAGACCCAGCCAATCAGCTGGGACTTGAGAGGCAGAATAGATGGAGGTGGGGCCAGTCAGAGGTGGTTTTTGCCAGTTCGCCAAACTACTCAAAATTTCCACTGCCAGATCTCCAGAACTGGTCAGAACCTGCTGAATACCACCTCTAATATGGATGATATATGTATATGGACCTCAATTGGCTGGTCTGATTGGGAGGAAGACAATTAAACAATTAATAAATATGTACAGTATATGCATAAACTCAAACACTGCTTTCATGTGGTTAAATGCGGTTGTGTTGTTTTTTTTATTTAAAACCTACCAGAGACATTTGTATACATTAAGCTTGCAGGATACAATAAAGCAAATCTGTAACTTCTTCTGATGATTATAATATTACTTCTTTATCCATCAAGTATCTATTTGTTTTCTGAGCAAATTAAGAGTGCGGAAGAAAAATATGAAATGAACTTGGCTAATGAGCTAATTAAACTATTACATTCTTGAGTAGTTTGTTTTTCTAGAACTAAATAGTTGTGTTTTTCTGCCCTATTGTTTTACTGATCCTTGTCATCTAAATTTAAATGAATAACAGGTACTGCCTGAGAATTCTCAAAGTACAACCCAGCTGGAGTGTGAAATTAGGGAAGGCATCTTTAAAATCAGTGATAAATATAATGATATTTCATTATCTGAATTGTGGTCCAAAATATTAAGTGCCATACATTTTTGTACTTATCCTTAATTACAGTAGTAAAAGTAGTTTTACATTTTAAGCTAGGGGGGAGAAAATAGATACTCATAATGAGAAAGTTCATCTGGTATTCAACATCCATTACAAAATAATTTCAGATATTAAACAAAGCTTGAAATGCTTGGTACTGTGTTTTGAAAGGTTGTTAAAAGTAACCTTATTCACCAGGTGAAGATTTCTGATAACACAAAGCTAGTTTTGAAGGCTCTGGAAGTGACATCTTTTCAAAATAGGGCAGAAGAAATAAAATTAGGGCTGTTGAGATAGGTTTAATTCAAGCTTCCATCAAATGTAATCATATTGGTAAATAGTCAGAGATAATGGCAGCTGTCTGAAGAGTCAAAGGTTTGCCATCTCTGATGATGGGTAGAGGATGTTTTGTTTTATTCCTTTGAAACATTTCATTTTGGCACAATGAAATACAAGAAAAGAAATTGAAAATATTCTCCATTTATGTATGGTTGTTGCTTATTCATTTAAAAATATAAATATTTCTAGCCAATCTTATACCTCTATAGATTTTATTGTGTCTAATCTTTAATTAATAAGACCACAGCCTTCTATTTACTTGGATAAATAACACATTGGTGTCAGTTAGATCTCCTGTACAGAATCAATTCAACAGGCCTTAATGCTCAGGCAAAAACAAACTTGGACAAGTGGTAGTCATAAACTATCTTGCTAACTGGGAGCATCTGGTTGGTCACTGTAGCAGTGGGAAACAGAGAAACCCTTTGGATGATCCATCAGAATTTATCTATTTCATTTATGCAGTAGAAAAAGAAAGAAAGAAAAACTGTCATGCCCCTGGTGGAGACTGACTCTGAGGAAGAGGAGGAACAGCCAACAGGGAGTGGGAGTGTGGCTCCAGNCAGATGAGCAATCAGAAGAGGATCCAGGCCCATCCCCTATCCATCCTAGGGCATGCAGAGAGGAGAGGATCAGGGAAAAGCGAGGTCTACTCAGGAGGAGATTACCATGATCCTCCTCATGGCTTGCAGTTGGGAGCTATGTATATAAGTTTGCGTAGTCACAATTGCTGGAGTTAAAGTTTAGTGTTTCCTTTGAAAGATGTTTATCTTTGTTGGCGTTCTTCCCATGGACTCTCCCTGTTATTTTCCTGGAATTTATCATGAGTTATCTTGGCTTGCTTCGGAACTCTCATAAATGTGGTTTGTTTTGGTTTCCTTTTGCCTCATTATTCACTTTTGTGACTTTAAACTATGCCTAATAAAACAGTGAAGTTAAGTTGAAGGCATTACCAGACTTTAATGTATGTTTCGGGTTTTGAAAGACTACGGGTCATCACAAAAACTCTGCAATATTCTTCTGTTTGAGTTTGTTCAGCAGTCACTTTGAGATCATTGCCTGACAGGTTCCCGCATAGGTTTATCAGGAGTAAGTCATGTCAAACAGATCTGAACACCATTTTGATACAGTGATTAGTTTACTTGTTTACATGAATGCAGTAGATATAATGAACCTTGACTTCATGTAAACATTTGGCAAAGTTTTCCATAATATTCTAATACAGCAGATGGCAAAATGTTAGATAGACTATACTATCATTAAATGAAGCTAATTGAACAATTGTACCCAGAGCCATATGCCAATGATTCTGCATCAAGCTAAAGGCTTGTGCTGAGTAGCTTATTAGAGGGATCCCTTTTAGATCCAGTACTGTTCAAAATGTATTTATAAATAACTTGGGTGAAATAATAGAAAACATAGTTATTATATTTAATCAAAGTTGGAAGGATAAACACATCAGAGGACAGAATCAATAATCAGAAAGATCTTGAGAAGCTGGAACAAACAGGAAAACAGAGCAAAGTGTGGACAAATTGGAATACAGCAACCAGTTCTGGATACCACTTTTTAGAAAGACCATTGACAAATTTAGTGTGTCTAAAGGAGAGAAAGCAAGATGGCAAGAAGCATGGGAGGAAAAACTCATGAAGAATACTTTTTTGTTTAATGCAGTGGTTCCCAAAGTGGGCAGTACTGCCCCTGGTGGATGGTGGGATGCCTTAGGAGGTACTGAGAGGCAAGAGGGCCAGTAGGGGGGTGTTAAGAGGCGGCAGGGGGGCACTAGAGGTGACGTGGCAGGCCACAACCCCCCCAATGCGGGTGAGAGCCGGGGGTGGGGACCGCAGTGGGTGGCAGGTGGACAGTTGGGGGGGGGATGTGCGGGAGCCGCGGGGTGCGGTAGGCGTCGGGGTCGGGGAGGAACCCGAGGGGTTGGGGAGCGAGCGCGGCCGGAAAAAATTCCACTGCTGCCCGCATTTAAGCAAGGCCCCTCAGATCATCCCATTGACTTGCATACTCTGGTGCAAGGAGCTCTGCCCCAAAACACAGCATTGCGAAGGAGAACAAATCCAGGTTTGGCTCTCCTTTTCAAATATCCCGCCGCGGGGGTGGGCCCGCTGCGAACGGCGCGTATCCAGGCAGGCGCAAAACGGCGGGAGCTACACGTGAAGATTCGGTTGGGATCGAGCTCAAAGCCTGGATTGTTCTCACTTCCCTAAATGCTGTGTTTGGGGCAGAGCTCCTGCACCAGAGTACTGTGGTCAAGTCACATGGGATGATCCGAGCCTGCTTCAAATGCCTATTGCTTTGGCGAGCCCAA
This sequence comes from Laticauda laticaudata, assembly GCA_004320025.1. NCBI lineage: Eukaryota > Metazoa > Chordata > Lepidosauria > Squamata > Elapidae > Laticauda > Laticauda laticaudata. The sequence continues at coordinate 83,685 of BHFT01015375.1, read as the reverse complement.
CCTGCTGGTTCGTCGTGTTTGTGCAGGTTGTGCGGGTCCAGAGGGGGCATTGCCTCGAAAAGCAGAATGGGAAGGAAGAGCAAAGCCACTCCTTTTCAAATATCCTGGCTGCCGCTGTGTTCAGGGCAGTGTGGGCATTGCCCCGAGTGCTGCAGGCATTTGGGCATAGGAGAGGCAAGCCAGATGGCTTTGCTGTTCCTTTTCAAACATCCCACTGCTGCGTTCCACCCCATTGAGCCCCTTGCACCGATGGTACCTGCCCAAGCAAGTCCTGAATGGACTTGCACGAAGTCAATGGTGAGCCTCATGAGAGGAAACGGAGGAAGAGGAAAGAGAGAAGAAGAAAGAGAAAGGAGAAAGGGAAAGAAAGAAGAAGGATAAAGAAAGAGGGGGGATGGAAGGAAGGGACAGAAAGAAAAAGAAATAAAGGAGGGAGGGAAGAGAAAGATGATATATTATTCTAGTCCAATCACCGCTCCAGCAGCGGTTAGAAGGGATTCAGTTGTATGTGTGTGTGTGTTCTCCTTGTAATTTACCCATACATTTTAGTTTTGCCTTCTTCAGAATTGGCACTATAATACATTGGGGAAAGTAATTTTTTAGCCCATGTCTCACTGCACCAATGGATGCAAAGAGGATGTAAAATGGACAAAAAAGTTGCCATCCATTGGAAAACGCGATGCATCCATTGTGTACTCACTGCGTATGTGTTCATACGGCTCTATCGGCAAACATTGCCGTTTACTGCTGCTATTTCATCTGCTCAAAAAGTTTTGAGCTGCACAAAACTTTTTGAGTGGAGGAACTTTCCGCCACGTACGATGTACATCTGCGACACATATGGGCAACAAATGTTCTATGCTCCGTTGTCATCGTTACCCGTCTGCCGTATCCTCTCGGCATCCTCTGGCCATCCTCGCAACTCACATCCGCTCCAGCTGAAAATGGAAAGAGGGAGGAAGCGAAAGTACACAGAACGTCCACACAACGTAGTAGCACAGAATAGAAGGATGTAAGCGTATGCATCTCATATATAAAGCATTAAACAGACAAAATGTTTGTATCTAGGATGTATCTCAGATATTTAGGATGTCTGGAGATATGCCTAGAGTATGTGGAAGGACACCTGCGGAAAACGATATTTCCTATAAAAAGGGGGAGGAAATCACCTGGATCTCACTATCAGTCCGAGCAGCCATGGTGTACAGACCTCTTCACCCTTGGTCTTGCTCTTCCACTTCCATTCATTCTCCACCATGGATCATCACACACTCCTTATGGTAGCTGCCATCATTCAACACCAGAACCAAGCCTGTTCAGATTGTTTCACCTTTTCTATGCAAGGAGAAGAAGGAGACATCCAGAGCTGTATGAGTCCGATGATGGATAAGGAGAAGAGTGGAGTTTGGACTGTATGACCAGTTGTTGGTGGAACTGAGGAGATGAAGACACTCGTGCATTCCAGAACTTCATGAGGATGCCATCAGCCATGTTTGATGAACTTGCTGAGCATCTGAGACCCATGTTGACCAAAGCAGAGCACCAACTTCCATCCCAGCCTGGACCCTGGACTGAATGTGCACTGACTCTGAGCCATCTGGCCTCTGGAACCACATACAGAAACATGCAGTATGCCTGGAGGGTGCCCACACAACACCATCAGCAAAGTGGTCAGAGAAGTGTACGTGGAGGAGCTCCTCTAGTGTCCCACCACTGAAGAAGCCTGGAGAAAGTTGCAGAACAGTGGGTATCAGAGGTGGAACTTTCCCCACACCGTTGGAGCCTAAGATGGGAAGCACATGGCTGCAAAAGCTCCAGCCAACTCAGAGGTCCTCTTACCACAACCACAAGGGCTTCTTTCAGTATCATCCGCTTTGCCATGGTTGATTGCTGAACTACAAGTTCATGTACATCGATGCTCAGGCAATGGCTCATCTTCAGAAGGCCAGGTATACAATGCCAGTGACCGTCAAGGAGGGCTGGAACGCAACCTCATCATGGGTTTTCCAGATACAGACCCCCTACCCAATGACACAGGAGATTATTATGATCCTCCTCGTGGCTTGCAGCTGGGAGCTATGTATATACGTTTGCAAGTGCGCAGTTAGAATTGCTGAAGTCAATTAGTGTTACCTTGAAAGAGTTTATCTTTTCTGGCGTTCTTCCCATGGACTTTACTTGGTTATTTTCCTGGAGTTTATATATTATCTTGGCTTGCTTCAGAACTCTAATCAATGCGGTTTGTTTGGTTTCTCTGTTTGCCTCATTATTTACTTTTGTGACTTAAACTGTGCCTAATAAAACAGTGAAGTTAAGTTGAAGACTTTACTGCGATTTAATATATGTTTTGGTTTTTGGGTTATTTTGAGAGGACTATGGGTCATCACATTCTCTTTCTTTTCTTCCTTCTCTCTTTTCTCTCTCTCTCTTTGCCTTTCCCAGGCTCACCCCATTGATTTGTGTACCACTCCATTCAGACTTGCTTGGGCAGGTCTGTCCAGTGCAGCAGGCTCAATGGGGTGGACTTGCGGGGCCGGCACTAGAACGCAGCAGTGCTGGCACGTTTGAAAAGTAGAGCAAAGCCCAAGAGGTCGGTAATTTTTGCTACAAAGAATCACAAAAGCTTCTGGGTGCACAAGAAGGGACACACATGTTATGCAATTTCAGCAACACAAAATAAAGAAATCAAATAAAACAAATCAAGAAGAATCGGCAAAGCATCTCTGATTAGATTTTATTCACTACTAGAATCTAATCAGAGATGCTTTGCCCATTCTAATCCAATGACCTGCTCCCACAGGGTTGGAAGGGAGTATGTGTATCTGTGTGTGCATGGCTGTCAAACGTCCAAAAACAGGTCAAGTAGTTCTGGGGAGGCCAGTCATAAATTAGAACACTTGCTAAGCAACCAGCCATTATGTGAGGACCACTTGTATTTGGTTTGCCAGTCACCAAACCACGCTCACCCAGTCATGTGGCAAGCAAGCCACGCCCACCCAGTCATGTGACCAACAAACCACACCCTCAAATTAGGCCACACCCACAGAAATTTGAATCCGGCCCCTGGGTGGGGGGCGTTGAGGATGAATTTGTAGCACCAAAGGGGCGGTGGACTGAAAAAGTTTGGGAACCACTGGTTTATTGGATTTAGAGACTGTAGCTCCAGAATGACTCTGTGTGGCTTACATTTAAAAAAACAAAAACAATAAAGAAATAATCTAAAACTTGGCTTTGCACCTGAATCTAGGTCCCTGGGCATGGGATAGAATCCATTTCCTGGCTGTCTATGGAGATTCTTAATCATCCAGGTCATAGTTGTCCCAAAAGTGCTTTTTCAAGAGGCAACTAAACATTCTGGTTTTTCTTTGAAGACAAGTTTCCCATCCAAGAAGCTTCTTCAGCTCTGACTGGATGGTGGTGAATGGAGGGATTTATACTCCTTGCAGACAGCTAGTCATCTGCATTCTTTTTGAGAATCCTTGAGGCCACTTGGAGGTTTATCTATGTTGTCAGGATAGACTGAGTAGAGCAAAGAGACATGGAGCCTGCTTGAAACTGTTAAAAGCACTTTTGGGACATTTGACCCTTTTGAAAAAGCACCTTTGGAAAATTTGCTGGCTGTATGGATGTTTGGTTGGATAATATCTGACTGTGTGTTTTAGTTTTCGTTTTTAAAATTCTGTATTTTGTGTGTTTTACTTATTTTAGTGTAAATCACCTTGAGTCACATAAACATCAGGTGGGTAAATTGAATTAATGAATGAACAAATGAAGAATGAATGAATGAAAAGCATTTAGGCAACAATAAAGCATTTAGGCCCATATAAAAAGCATGTAGAAAGAAAGACATAATAGCTGTGTTCAGGTATCTGAAGGGCTATGGTGTAGAAAGAAGCCAGCAAAGGAAATAATGGATTTAAATTATAAGGAAGTATAAGGAAGATTTTGATTTGATAAACAGAACAAAATTGCCTAATGGGAAGAGTTGTCAATAGTAGAACAGACTGCCATTGGAGATGGTAGAATCTCTTCACTAAAGGTGTTTAAACAAACAAGAGATGATTATCTGTTGGAAATATTGTGGTAATGAAGCATCATCATCATCATAACAACAATAACAACAACAACTTAATAATAAAGGTTCCTTCCAACTCTGTTATTCTATGCCTTAATCACTTGGTATAGACTATATGATCTCTAATGTCCCTTTCAATTTTCACATTCTATTATTCTCTATGAATATGGTCTTTCTATGAGACAGTACATTTTGGAGAATGTCATGAGTAAGGATAATATTTGATGTCTGAGCTGTCTTGAGTCTTCTTTCCATAAATGTAGTATATGACTTTGTTGCAGCCATTTCACTTAGACTATGCCATCAAATGATCCATAGAGGTCTCATGAATGCATTGCTTTTGGGAAGGAAATAGCAGACATTAACACAATTGAGTGGGTTCAGAGGTATTTCTTGAGAAAAGTACTCCACTCCTCCACTCACAATAGAATTAATTCCCTATGCCTCCAGGCTCAAAATTCTGGGCCTGGACAATCTAGAACTGCACTGCCTGTGGTCTGATCTAAGCATAGTACACAAAATTGTCTGCTACAATGTCTTGCCTACCAATGACTTCTTCAGTTTCAGTCACAGTAATACACAGGCAAACAACCGATACAAATTCAAGGTAAACTGCTCCAAACTCAATTGCAGAAAATATGACTTTAGCAACAGAGTGGTCAATGCCTGGAATGCCCTACCTGACTCCATTGTTACAGCCTCAAACAATCACAGCTTCAATCTCAAACGGTCTACTGTGGACCTCACTCCATTCCTAAGAGGTCCTCCTTAAGGGGGCATGCATAAACACACCAGCATGCCTACCTGTCTTACTGTCCCCATTTATCTGTATTTACTTCCTTTGTTCTTGTTTATGTGCATACTTATACTTGTTATCTTGTACATATTTGACAAATAAATAAATGCATTGCTTTTGGGAAGGGAATTGCATCTCTACCTAAAATTCAAAATTCAAACCCAAACAAGGACAACTGACAAGAGACTTCTAATACTTTCATAGTTTTAATGTTATCTAAGTTCCTTCTGTGATGACATCATTGCTACTGAGGAAAAACAATGAAAAAAGTAAGTGTAAAGTTTACAAAATATTCTGAAGTAAAAGAGTGGTTACTGCTTGTGTTCAAAGGCAACACAGGGAGCATGCATTAGAACCTGATTTGTTGCACTGAGAATATTAATGTTCAAAAATCTGTTGGTTTCAGAAGGCGAAGGTGAAAAAATTAATGTTCTGTTGAGAGGAAAGGGAAAATTTGCTTTGGATATACACAGTTAATTTCACAATTTCTGGCAGTAATGTTTATGAAATATCTCTTGGGTCTTAATAGTATAGTAATTGTAGTAAATACATTTGAAAAGGCTGTCAAAGCAATAATCAAATGTCATACTTGTATTGATTATTATTGTTATTATTACAATTGTTTTTCCATTTTTACTGCTCATGACTTATTCATGGACCATATTTGTTTTAATTGAAAAGCTCAATCATTTAGTTATTCAAATGTATTAGCTGGAACTGCCCAATAAATTCAGGGCAGTGTTCAAAACTAAAATAAATACAAAAACAGTTAAAAACATTGACTCACAGAAGTTGCCCAGACCAAATAATCTAATATATAGCAAAACAATAACACAAAACAGGAAACATTGAATGAACAATAAACATTAACCTCAGGCCTGGGACCAAAGCCAGGTTTTCAGAGTTTTCCCATGGAAGAGGCCAATCATATTTCTGGGGCAATTATGCTCCATGGGGGAGGAGACAACAGAGATGCCTCACTTTGTAGGTTCCTCAAGGTGGCAATGTTTAATGGAGGGAACCTGGACATCCACATGGTGAAAGATACTGGATAAACAGAAACAGTTATAGATAAGCAATGTATCAGATATCCAACCCCTATGCCACATAGGTCTTTACAGATCATAACCAGCACTTTGCATTGTACTAGGAAGCTAATTAGCAGTTCATGGAGTTGACATAGCAGTGACGACACATGGACACATGTACCATCTTAATGCTTGTACATTTGAACCAGCTCTCGCTTCCAAGTGGTCTTCAAGGACAAACCCATATAGAACAATTTGCAATAATACAATCTTGAGATGACTAGGACATCAATGATTCTTTGTCAATGTTTGACAAAGATTTGACAAAGCTTTTTTAAAAATAATTCTTACATTGTTGCATAAACAGAGATTGCATAATCCCAGAATTGGGGAAATCATATTACTATTGTAGTTATAATGAGAGTGACAAATATTTGTGGAATTAAGATGAATAATGATATTTGGAATTATAATGTGAATCCAAGATAATCTTCTCCATGTAACTGATGGGCATTTAGTTATATTTTTGGAGGAGTAACCTGCAGAAGAATTCAAAGTACAAACTAAAAAACTGGAATTGCAAGAACGAAGAATTTGGAAACTGTGCTTTAAAATATATATGTCACAGGAAGGAACTGAGAGTCAAGGGGAATATATCCCACAAATAAGGCTAAATAATGCGGAGCTGATATAAAAAACTGATGGAGAATTTTTTATTCCTTGTAGAATTTTTTTTTTAAATACTCTAGCCAATTTTTATATAAATTGTTTAACTTCAAAGAGGCTATATGAAAAGAGCTCTACATTGGTAGATGAAAGTTACCGGAATATGTTAACTACTGGGGCATAAAAAATGGCTTGAACCCTCAACTATATAACTAGAGGTAACTAGTTTTAAATCTTTTCCTCATAATTTCAAACTATAGCTTTCATCTATTTTTCACACAAATTCAGAAATTCCATTTGCTCATAGTAATTTATCCCATAGTGAAGATGGCAAGCTGTTTTGTTGTTGTTCTCCAGTTCTATGGCTGGTTAGTTTTTATTTATTATAAATTTGCATAGTTTTGTTGTGAGTGGAACTCTTTGGTCAGACACTCCCTTATTTCCAAACTTTGCCAACAGTCTAGGAGACAGTAAAATATCCTTTTCCCCCCATTCCTTATAGATTTTAGCCTGCTTTAAATGGACAGAATCATAGCTATATAAAGATGCATACTACAGTATTTCATAGCTGTACTTTAAGAATCAACTAAACTGATTGTTAATAATTAATAATAAACTCAAGAAAAGTGCCTAAAGCATCCACTGGGACATGTCCTTATCATTATATAATATGACTTCTCATATGTCTGTGAGTCACTGCATGTGATATATGTTTCCATTTCTTTTTATTCCATAAAATTTCAAGAATGTTACATGGTGGTTATTCTAAACCCTTAAATGTTGTTTTAAGATGTATGATGTGATTTACTTAATAAATGACCAACTTTGCAACGATCCTGGTAAAGGGAAGAATCAATCCTCAGAACTATTTCTGCTAAATCTGACTTGCAAAGTTTTTGTGGATTTCAACATACTAACCCAAGATAATTTCAGAGTTTACTGGAATGGATGGCCATAACAAATTGAATCAATAATAATAATAATGAAATGAATCTATATGTTCCATAGCCACTTGTGTATACAATTCACATGGAGACCTAACTTTTTATGAATACTAAGTCCTAAATTGGTTTGGTGAATTAAAACTGAAAAGAACCACAGGCCATTTAGTTCAACCCCAATTTTTTTTTTAAAAAAAAGAGAATTTAGTCCTCAACTCCATCAATCAAGTCAGCAAGACATCTAGCAGAGAAAAAGTATACTGCAAAAGTCTGCCAACAGAGCTAACAGCTTCTGATTGCTTAGTTATTTATAAAATATTTATAGATTCCTCCAACTGTGAGACATTGGGTGGCATTTCCAAGACATCAAACAAACAAACAAAAAAGTCAGGGTTTTAAAACAATTTTGGAACTTGTAGGCTCTCCTATTCAAATCCTCTGTGTGTGTATAGCATCAGTCAAACACAGCTGCTGTAATAGAATTTGGTGGGCAATGTATTCTATTTTTCTCTAAGGAAATGAATCTATTGGTGGGTTTACTTCTTAGTAAAATCTGCATCAAAGTGAACACAGCTTTAGCAAACTATGGTTGAAACCATAAGCAAAAGTAAGAATGCTCCCTCCATTCTCCATTTTTGTTTCTGCTTCCCCTTTTTTTCGTCATTCAGACATTTTTCTGGCTTTCCCTTTTTTTTAATATTTTTTTTTATTTTAAGACAAACATACACAGACAATGCATTAAAAAAACATAAAACCATCTTCCATTTTGTACATACAGTGTCTCAGTTGGTTTTGAATCTTTTGTACAATCCTTTCTGATACACAATAAACTGTCAGAATGAAATATTTCACTTTTATCAGTTGTTTGAATTGAATATTTGCAATGGGTCTTTCAAATCAGGGTACAGACTGAATGTGGTCTTAAGATACTTTTCTTTTAAGGTTGTTGACTTGCAATATAAAACTGGGATGGGGGAAAGTCATCTCTGAATTTAAATAAGTTTGTGACTTTGGAATTGCCTTTTATTCCCCCCTCTGGCAGGCACAGCATGCTTATAGAAATACCTGACAAGAGATGACACTTCTGCCATTCATATATCTTGAGAGGGGAAGTGATACTGCTGAAATCTAGTTTGCTATGCAGATGTTAAGGAAGGATATTTTATAGAAACTATTGCTTGTGTGTTTATTCTGCATATATTATTTTACAGATACAATCCAAAAACTTGTTTCTTTATATCATTCTGGGGCTATAACCCTTTGACAAACTGTATATTAAAAAAAAATTCTTGAGAGATTGGCATCAAACCAATACTGTTATTTAATTTCTTTCACAGTTATCTTTTCTACAAAGTTGTCTCTACAAAGTTTGAGTTGCCTCCTTAGGCCAGCCTTGAGTTTTCACATAGTTTTTTGCTGAAACATTTTTTATTTTCCAGGTTTGGACCTTCAAAATGTCTGCCGTATTGCCTAAAATCCAACCCTGAGTATTGATGAAATACAAATAGCACCACATCAATAGAAAGTTTTTTTAAAAAAAATTAGGCTCAGTTCTCAAAATTGCTTGGCTGGCAATTCATCACCTGGATCAAGATGCCTTTGTTACTTTTGGTGCAATGAAGGCAATCTTTGTGCTATATTATACTTTATACCATTATTTTGAATGAACAAAGCCATTTATGCCAATATTTTGAATTCTTTGTAGTAATACCTTCCTCAATAATCATAAAATCATAGGAAATTGAGTTGTACTCCACACTTAGTGCTTGAGCTGATCTTCCTAGAACTTATTCTTCATGGAAAGTCCACCATCCTTGAAATAATAAACTGTTCTTAACATTAGGGACTCTCTTAAAGATTCAATTAGAATTTGTTTTCTTATAATTTAGTATCAATAATCCTATGTTCAATATTTTTATACAGCAGAAGTCATGTTTTTTTTTCTTTTCAGACATTTGAAAAAATGCTGCCATAATTCCGTCAGTCTTCTTTTCACAAGTGAACCAATTTCTTTGATCACTCATTGTGAGACTGAATTTCTACTCTTGTGAATAGACATTCTTATCACTTCTCTCTAAATATTTTCCACTGTTTCTAAATTATTTTTTATTTTTTTTATGTCTTCAACAGGAAAGTTCTCCCCTTCCCAATATCCACACACCGATCCACATTCCTCACAGCTCTGCATTTGATTTCATTAGATATGTTTCAGTCAACTTTTCTAACCCAATCTATTTCTGTTTCCAAAGCACTGATTGTGACACCAATTTGTTGTCTGTAAATGTGTCAACATTCCATCCCCTTTGCATTCCAAATCCTTGATAAAAAAATTAAACAATAATTTGGCATACTATTTCTAAATCAAAAGATAGATAGCAACCTCATGTCCTTTCAGTGAGGTTAGTGATAAATGATGAAGAATAAAGAAAGATCTCAGATCCTTATTGATTGTGCTGTGTATCTCCTAGTGACCAAAGTAGTATCCAGCCTTCCTAGCAATCCCTCCATCCTTGATAAGAATAGATGCTTGCTTACCAGTGTCTTAAACATACAACTACAACTATCTTTGCTGGATTTAAGCTGTGAAAGGATTCTCTAATGTGCCTTATAAAAAATTCCTTTAAGAAAGAAGAAATAGCCCATAAGAATGCTAGAAGCATAAACTGCATTTATATTGATAGAAGCACCATTAGAAAGACCAATAATATAAAATGTCAGCAATCCCTCATGTTGCTAGGTAGGCCTAATGGCTTATGGCATAACAAAATGATGTTCCAGCGGCTTCCCATTTACTACAGGAATCTAAGTGGACAGGCTTTATACACAAGTGGGTGCAGTAACTAATGAGCTGGTATCATTGATTACCTTTGTGAAGGGCCAACAACATTGATCAGCATTCCTTCACTAACATTTTGGCTTTAGCTATCCATAACAATCACATTGTCAGCTACAATTTCTAGTTGCTTGCTGTGTGAACATTCTGCTTCCTTATCTAAAGAGACTCCCTGCCCCAAATGTCAAAGATATAATATCATAGTTCATTCTGCTACCTCATGACAACATTTCACTGTCTATTGATTTTCCAGATCTCGTCTCACCTGAACCTGATCTGTGCATTTTGTATGTATGAACTCACAAATTGCAGTGGCTGCTTTGATAGATTTTTTGCTTTGTTTTCTACAAGAACACTGAATTGCCATTACCAAAGTTAACTGAAAAGAAACAATCAAAATCCAAAAGGTTGGCTGAACAATAGTAAAATAGAGAAGAGGTGGAGAGAAATATGGAGATTTTTTTTCATTCTTGTTGATATTTGTTGAGTTTCTCACTTTTTAATAACCATAGACAACATTCAATTCATTTTCTGGTATACATTCAGTTCCATTAATCATTTTTATTTGTTTGTTTTTTTACATTTGTATCTTCAGATTTTTTTAAAAAAAATCACACAGTCAACTAGATGTGTCCAACCCAAAATCTCAATTTTTAGTGTAGGTGCTTACCAGCACAACAGAGCTGTTTACATATGAATGAAATACAATAAAGCAAAATATTACAGAAATGAATTGTATACAAATAAACAGTACAATCTAAAAGTATAATGAACAGTTGATTAATAATACATTACTTATTAACACCAAGATCAAATTAGCCATCTTTGCATGAGTTTTTCTGCCCTGTCTTTCTCTTTGCCTCCCCCATTATTGTTGCAGTAACAGTTTTTAAAGCAAGTGTGTTTCTATCATGAGCTAATTTGGTATGTAGTATGATAGCACTGATAATAATGAAATCATTTGGCTTAGATAATGGATACCTATATTAAAGTGTTACTGTTATGGTAGTGCTTATTTTTGTCTTAATTTGGTATAGAGTGCTAAATCTTCAAAGCAGAAGCTTTTATGCAAATTGTTGATGTTTATATCTTTCCTTCTTCTTGGCATATTAAATGGATCCTGCTAAGTCATAATTGTAAAAGTTCTTTCCAACTTGAAGTGGTCTTACCCTGTCAAGAAGCACTGAATATATTTGTTTTTTTCTTAACATTTCCTTCTCACTTTCTATTCCTTTGTCACTCATTGAAATACAGTTCCTCGTGTTGCTTAGAGATCTTTTTCTCAGTGGCATCTTCCTGCTAATTGTCAGCTGCAGTTGGACTGATAACACATCCAGCCCACCCCAGCTCCACAAATGGGAAAAACATTGCAAAATGTCACATGAGGGCAACGTGATGCCACGAGTTTGACACCCATGCTATAAACTGATTTTAGACTTTTAGCTGATAATTTTAGAAAGAATTACAAAAAAAAAATCTTAACTGATTTAATTTTAATATATTTTATATATTAATATATTCACTTCCATCAAGCTATTCTAATTTCAGAGAGTTTTGCAAGCCCAATAATCTTTTCTAGATCCTGGAAAAAATAAAGCACATTGCATTTATCTGCATATGCTCACTTCATCCCCCAAATGAAAAATATCTTGTGGTACCTGAAATAGAACAGAAGAATGAAAGTGATGCAACCCCAAATAAAAATAGAATCCCAATCTGAGAAAAATACTTTTAAAAATTCTTATTTGTCCCACTAAAGGAACTAAGGAAAGATAAAACAATTTTTGTACCATAAAGCACAATAAGGTCTGGTCAAGCTATACAGGATGTACTCAAAAGTAAAATTAATTGGAACTATATAGGCATTTTCACCCGAAAGCCAATTTCCTATTCCAGAGGTTAAGTGTGGCGTCAGTGAATAGAAAACCCACCAAGGACAATCAGGAATATTTCCAGATTTGTAAGAATGAAACCATGGAGTAAGAGATGTTGCTTCCTGTAACTTAACATAATTCCTATGAATTTAAAGGAAAACTAACTTCATCACCCTTTTACCTAGTGGTTAAAAGCAAGACCAAATATGTCAATTGTATTTTGTGAAGGGAGGAAAACTCCAAGTTTCCATAGAACCAAGCATGTTTGCACTCTTTCTGATGTCCTATCATGGTCATTAAACTCTTCTAGATCAGACGTCTGAAGATAGCTATAGCTATTTGAGAAATCATACCAGGCAGTCTGATAGGGAAGCTGTTGGAAGCAGAGAGGACAATACACTAAGAGGATTTTATCCCATCCATCCTACTAGGAACATGAATAGAAACCTTGAGCTTTGTGGCTGCTGAACAGAACAGAGTAGAAGCTAGAGAATTGTGATAGAACTCAATAGACAAACAGATTGTCAAACTCATCTCTAATCTGCTAAAATTCATAACAGTAATCCAAGTTATCAGTGAAGCAGTAAAGAATTTTGGGAAAAAGAAACTCCAAAATGAGCATATAATTTTCAACTAAACCTGTTCTATGCATTTATCAAGGTCTCTTCATAGACTGCTTTCTAAGGTTTGTTTTCTTGCAAAACATACACTGATGCTCAGCAGTTGTCTGTTGGTGAAATATCAACAGGCCACTCTATCTGATGATAATACAGTAATATGTTATATTATATCATTGCATTAAAATAGTTTATCTGAATACAAAAAAAAATCAAAATGGAAATGATGTAACTCAGTCTTCTCTTTTTGAAGATCTAAGAAGGACTATTTTGAGATGCTCAATATGTATCCTCAACCTTATAGAAAAGGGGCTTGGTTCAAGAATATTGTGTGTCATTGATCAAATTTTAGTCACTCTGGTTGAATTATACAATCTTGATTCCTTGAATTTGCTTCCTGGAATAAAGTATAAACTTTAATGGGCAGATAAAACTGGATAAATTAATTTGTCTTTTCATCTTGAGTTACTCCATAGAGGATATCATTAACATAAAAACATTGTAAATTCATAGGTCTGGCAGCTTTTACCCTGCAGAGGCAAAGACTTGAGTAAATATGGAGATTTAGAGATTTACTGTCTTATCCTTTGAAAACGTAATTTCCCTAGGTAGGAATAAAGAGAGATGGGCATAGCTGTGGAAAGTGCCTTAAACATTATATAGCTAAACTGTGCTGCAGCATTGTGGAATTAAATTTATTTGGGGGATGCATATTCTTCTTATTAGTAATAGTTGCTTTTATACAATGAGAACAAAACAGAATCTTTAACTCTTTTTTTTACTATTGAATTGAACCTAAAAACATAGATGGAATATTACTCTACAATACTTTTTAAAATCCTTATTTATCCCACTAAAGGAACTAAGGAAAGTTAAAACATTTTTTGTACCAGAAAGCACAAGTGCTATATAGGATGTACTCAAAGGAAAATTAATTGGAACTATTTAGGCATTTTCATCCGAATCAGTTTTTTAATAATCAGTTTTTCAATAATTTAAGTGAAAACACTATAACTGTCTCAGCTGCCTTCATTAATGCAAATAACCACAATTCTTGTATTCATTTATTAATTACAACCTTTTCCCTCTTTGAATTCCTCTTAGTAGATCTTAACTTTCTTCCACAGATTGAAATCAGAGAAGCACGTACACAAATCCCAGTTAAGGGTGTAATAGTGAATCAGCTTAAACAAAAAGTATGGAAGTTCCCCAAAGGACAGAAAAGAAAGAACAACTTATTGAATTTGGTCCCATTCTTGGTTTGAAAGGAAGAAGAGCTTAGAAAAGAAAAGGAGGAAAGATGTACAGCAGCAAATACTGTGCAATTTTGGTGCATGTTATGCTGATAACATAAATAATAGGTGTTTAATATTTATATTCAAATGTATAAAATTATTCTGAAATTAAGCATATAAGGGGTGAAAGTATCATATAGATCAGAAGTGTCAAACTCAGGTTGGAACCAGCCCATGGAATGCTTAGATCCAGCCTACAGGGCTGGAAACAGCAATGGACCAGTCTTCAGTGCCTCTGCCAGTGAAAATGGAACTTGAAGGGGGGGCGCATACATTTTCACCATGACAGCCTCCTGCAACTCTTCCTCAGGCCCCTCTGAGCTCTGTTTTCACTGGTAGAGGGCTATCAAAACAAACTAAAAACATAACAAAAAGAGAAATGTTTCCCCTTTTGCATTTGAACAAACAAGAAGGGACAGGAAAGACAAAAAGGGAAAGAGGAAAGACAAAGAAAAAGAAGGAAAGAGAGGAAGGAAAAATAAGAAAAAAGGGGAAGGAAGAAGAAATGAAGAGGGAAGGAAAAAGAAGAAAAGAAAGAAAGGAGATAATAATAAGAGTGAGTGAGGGTCTCAGGGAACTCCTGCATTGGCACTTGGCCATCATAGGTGGCCCCAACACATGTCCCATGACATGCCCACTATGTCCATGCTCAGCCACACAGCTGTCTAAGGTCAAACACAACCCTGATGCAGCCCTCAATGAAATCAAATTTGACACCCTTGATATAGATGTGGCTGATTAAACATCATTGGCCTACAAAACTCTTATATTGGTGAAACAAAATATCAATTTCCCATTTTCACTGAAGTATCTGCCCATATACATTATTATGGCTACTTCTGAAATTTGAATAAAAATTTAGTTAGAAATATACAAGAGAGGTTAATTTACTTTTTTTTGATATTACTAAGGAATGATTAAAGTTAGGTTATCAGGTTTTTTACTTGAAAACTGAAATTTTAATAAAAATAAAAAGGACTTACCTTGAACAATCTTCAGGATAGGATAAAATACATATTTCCTTCCTTCCTTCCTTCCTTCCTTCCTTCCTTCCTTCCTTCCTTCCTTCCTTCCTTCCATCCATCCATCCATCCATCCATCCACCAATCCATCTCTAGGTAGAACTGAAAATGGGTCTCAAACTCTGAAACCCATTTCCAACAGAGATACACTTAGATAGCAAAAGGTAGCAATCTGTTTCTTCTTCTGGTGGGGAAATCCTTCCCTTCCTCTAAGCCTTGATAATTGCAGTTAAAAGATTACTGATAGTATCAAAACACCAGGAAGTATTTTTTTGGCTTGCATTAATGTCTAAATATTCAAGAACAAGAAGTTATTTAATTCTTGGATGGCCAAGGAAGGGAGGGAGAGGGGAGAGAGGGAGGAAGGAAAGGAAGGTAGGGAGGAAGAAAGGCTTTTATTTATTTCTATCATGAGACAATACTCAGAAGGAAGTCCAACAGCCATCTCTAAAACTTTCTCAAGTTTGACAAGACACTCATTTCTCCGCTAGGAGGAGAAACAGATTGCTGTCTTTTGCAATCTGACTGTATCTTTGTTGGAAATGGGTTTCAGGGTTTGGGATACCATTTTCAAATCTACCTAGAGATGTTAGGAAGTAAATCTGTCATATTTTATACAAAAATATACTCTTTCCCATCCCCCAGTAAACAATGGAAAATTCCTAATGCATTGTTTCTACTTCAGAAATCAAGACAAGGTATTTTAGAACTCCAAATCCATGGAGAATTTCAACTGAACAGTATTTCGGAAACATCTCTAGCTGGCATTTGGTCAGGCCCCTCCCAGCATTGGAAAGAGAGCAACAGCTGTGCTCTTGTATCCGACTGGGACTGCTCTGTTTGATGTTACAGGCTGCTATGCTCACAACAGCTGTTTTCACCCGTTTATATTGGCTAGAGAATCTACTTAAGCATTTGGGATTATGATCCTGATATCTGTCATATCTTTTCTTGTTTCTAGGTAGCTTTATTTTATATTATTTCAAAAAAGAACCCGGTCCTTCTTGTTTGCTATTTTTGCAAAAACAAACAAACAATTACATGTTATCTATTGTAGTTATCTTCCTCCCTGGATTGTCAGGAAAAAGTCAAAGGAGCAGCTGAATACTGTAGTGAGACTTAGATTAGAAAATCAAAATCCTTTTCAAAGGAAAAAAATAGTCTGTACTTTTCTTCTGACAAAGATAGCTTTAAAAGGTGCTGAGATTTTTGCTCCTAGGAATCCTTTGCTCTTAGCTTTTTGAGAAAAATAGAAACATTGGATATAAAGAAAAGGGCTACATTTGTACTTTTTAATATAAGAATAAAATAATAATAAAAATAATAAAATAATAAAGTAAAAATGTTATTACTGAAAAGGAAGTAAAATATATGATGAATTGAAAATTAGAATGGAATACATCATCATCGTACTCAGTCATTCAGTCATGTCAGTCCTTAGCCACTCTATGGATCAGCACTTTCCATGTCTCTCTGTCACATCTTCCATGGTCACTCTGGTGTCATCCTTTATAGTATCCAGCCAATGGGTACTAGAGCATCCCCTTCTTGCTTTCCACTGGTCACTCTCAGTGTGATGACCTGGGGTGTGGCACAAAAGCAACACAGCCAGAGAACAGGTCTAATTCCTTTTATTGCTCCAATTTTTCCCCAAACATCCCCATGTTTACTACAAATCCTGGAGCAAAGGTTTCACATGCATTTTCAGCAGCCTCTGGCTGTAGTAGTCCAATAAGCCAGGTTAGCCAAACAGTAACACAGGGCCAAAAATCCAATTAGCCAGGTTTAGCCAAACAGTAACCAGGACCAGTAGTCCAGCGAAGCAGGCAAACCAGGCAATCCCCATAAGACAGAGCACAGTAATCCCAAGGCATCAGTAAATGCACACAAGACTCCACAGTTTCAATGCTTGTTCCCAACAAATGCACCTCCCACCAGCATCTCCTTTCATCTCAGTCCCCAGGTGTGCCTTGTGAAGGGAGGCATGGCACTCTACTCCCTCGTAGCTGACTCAGTCTGCATTGGTCTCACCTCCTCTCTTCTCTGCGTGCTCTAGGATCAGGAGGGCGTGGTCTTTGCTCTGTTTCTTCCACTCCTTCCTGTCTACAAGCCTTTCTAATCCTGAAAAGCCTTGCCTGGACTGACTCTGCCCTTCCCCAGTGTCAAGTCTTTAAGATTTTCAGCCTTCAAGACTTTCTCCCTTTGCTTTGCATCTTTCGGCTGTCATAAGTAATGGGGGGAGGAGGGGGAAAGTTGTGGGAAAATGAGCTGGAGGTGTTACAAAGTGGAACTGTATAAAACTGGGGGGGGGAGTACATTCTTGCTTAGGTGACTTTGCATAATGATAATGCCCACACAGCTGATGAATTATGACATGTTCATGACCGCGCTGTGGGCCAGGTTTGAGACCCACTGGTGGAACGTAAGAACAGGATTAGGATGAAGACCATAAATCAGGGCGGATATCAGTGGCGACTACACCCAGGAAATGAGAGAGTGGTGTGTCATATTTGAGGCTGGTCCCAGGTAGCCCTATAGAAGCATTTTAAAGAGGCTTAAATGAGGATGTATACCAGAGCTGCATTGCCAGAAGAGACCCCATGATCTACAGATGTGGTACATGCTGGCATGGAAGTGGAAATTGATCGAACCCAGAACAGCGCCAGGAGGTCTGGTTGGAGCAAGTCTTACCCCACGGCCATGAGAAGCCTTCAAACCCCAAAAGAGGAGATGGCGGTGAGACCCAAGACCGCTGCCTGTTTCCGATGTGGGAAGGAAGGTCACTGGGCTGCGACTGCCAGATCAAGTTGGAACGAAGGGGCGCCAGGAGGAGGAAAAAAACTGAAAAAACCCTAATGAACGCTCGTGAAATGGTGCTTAAAGCGGAGGAGATTGTAGAGATCGCCCCTCCAAAAGAGGAGAGATCTGGGAACTCCAATCTCCTCTGAAGAGAGTGAATTCGATCGGGAGATGACTCAATGGTAAGTCCAAACAAGGGCCCTATGACCATTCCAGTGAAGTTAAGGGTACCCACATCAGGAGCCAGAGGGAAAATGCTAGTCTTGCTAGACTCTGAGTGTACCAAGGTGCATAGTCAGTATGAAAGTAATAGAGAAAATGGGCTTAAGACTAAAAACCTTGAAAATGCCATAGCCTTTTGACAATTGGATGGATCAGTGGTGGGGAACGGCCCTGCACATTTCATAATGGAAACCATAGAAATAACAGTGGAAAAGCACAGAGAGCTTTGGTTTGATGGTTGGCCCTGGAATGGAACAGTCCGCTAACGTACTGGATTGCCCTGGCTCTGGAACATGAACACCCTACATCAGATTGGAGGGGGGGTATTTTGCACATACTACTGACTTAGTGACCGGAAGGCGATCTAAACCAAAACATCAAAATACCACTGAGCTGGTCTCCACGGGTACGAGAAACTGAAGGTGGGAGGATAAAAATGCTGGAAGGAATATTTGGGACTTAAAGCAAGGAATCTCAGTGAAGGAAGGCTTGGATTGAACCCCTCCTCATACATATCACACAATCTGTCTTAAGTATTGAATTTACCAGCGAGTGGAACTCCCAAAGACAAAGCTGTACTCGATGACATTGCGAGAACTAGAAGAGCTGCGTCATTTTATCGATTAAGAATTTGAAACATGGTTTCATCCAACCTGCTAACCCCAGATTGGCGCCGAGTGTTGTTCGTGAAAAGAAAGATGGCTACCTTCACTTATGTGTTGATTATAGAAACCTGCGAAAACATTGTACCCTCCTCCCTTGATGAAGAACATGTTGACCACCTGGCCAAAGGGAAGAAATCTACTTCGAATGCTCGACTGAGAGAAGCAAACTATCGGTTAAATTAAAGGATGAATCGGGTTTTCAAATTACAGAGGATGAAATGTTTCAACTGCCCAATGGTTTTTCACTAATTCAATGTTCTTCCCATTTGGCTCTACAGGGGCCCAGCAAGTATTCATGCAAATGATCAATCAGTGTTATACGATGTAACATTTATCACAATAGAGGTTTTGGTTTACTGATTGATATCGCTTATCTAACAAGAGAATCGGGAGGAACATTGTGAAAGCTAGTGCAGTCAGTTTTGGAAAAATGTATGCAAAAATATGTCCATAGTGTGAAATTCCATCAGGACAACATTGACTATTTGGGTTTATCACATCTCACATATTGAGAGCAAAGAAAATGGATCTGTGGCAAGAGTTCGTGCCATGTTGGAATGGGCCCCCTCCACGCAGCCAGGAAACAACTTCAGAAGTTCTTGAGGATTTCGCCAACTTTTTACTGACCAATTATCCCGGCTGTTTGCGAAGATAGCCACTGCCTATCACAAATACCTCCCTAAAAACCAAAGGGAGGTGAAACCAAAGCCTTAGTAAGCCACTGGAGTGTCCATGGAATGATCAAGCTGCCTTTAAAAAGCTGAAATGACTGTTGCATGCTAATCCAGCTACTCAAGCACCCGGACATGGATGCTCCTTTTTGTTATCCAAGCCGATGTGAGTTGATGTAGCCAGTTGGAACGGTGTTACTGCCAAGCACATGAGAACAGGGACTTTACAACAATGTGCAATATACTTCCCGTTTAAATATCTTGAAACCGAAAGGAGGATGGCTGTCGGAAAAAGAAGCGTTTGCAGTTTGCTGGGCCGCTTGCTTAACTTGGAGACATTTCCTGGAAGGAGCAACATCCATTTTGAGGTGTGGACTGATCATAAAAATTTGAGGCTTTCTGAAAATGCCCCAGAAGCTGTCCCCCAAACAAATTGCTGGTGCAATACTTTAAATGCTTTAATTTTGTGAAGTTAACATTCCGGGGGGAGAATTTCATGGCGGATGACATACCTCAGTAAGAATAGTGTTCACCAGGAAGATGTTGAATGGCCAAATTGTTCCCAATACAACCAATTGGCAGCACTGCGTGGTACCAGAGCCCAAAAGAGAAGAGGGAAGGTATGATTTTCGTATGATTTGACTGCACACATTAAGAGGCCTCTAAGAATTGGTGATGGTTTTCTGGCTCACTCATAATTGTATGGTTAAGATGGATTAGGCTTGGGTGGGAGCAAATTATATGTGCCAGAGGAAACTGAGAAGCCATAACTATTACAAGCAAGTCCATGACTCAAAATGGCTTTCTCATTTTGGATTGTGAAAAACTTTACACTTGGTTAAACAGCAATTTTGGGCCTTTAGCCTTTTGAAGAAAGGACTTTGAAATACTTAATTAAGCTATTTGTTCTGTTATTTGGGCCTCAGCCAAACAAGCCTCCTGTAAGCGTAGGTCTTGCTACAAAAATGTGGCTAGACAAGCAGCTCCTGAAGGAAATTCTCTAATGGACCTTTATAGTAGGAATTACCTGAAAGTTGGAGGACAAATTATTTTGGGTTGGTAAAGTGATTTATATTTTCCCAAACAAGTATTCATACCTTGTTCGAGATCCATCTGCCAAAACGTTGGCTAAACTGTTTATTATATATATCTAACCAGGCTAACATCTTGGTGAGGGTTCTGAAATGCAATAATCTAGAACATGGGTGTCAATTCACTTTGACTTTTGAAAGAGATTCCCGAAGCTATTGGGTGTCCACCAGGTTAAGTCCACCACGATCCACAAACCATGGGTCCTTGGAGAGACTAAATGCGTATTTGGAACAATATCTTAGATGTTACAGTAAATTAGCAGCAAGATAATTGGCTGTGCTTTTGCCATGTGCTGAGGTGGCAATATAAGCAATTCCATTCATAGTAGTACTGGTTTTACCCATCTTAAAGTGGCACGGGGCAAGACTTTGTACCATACCAAATCCACGAGTGAGAAGCAACATTCATCATAGAATGAATGTAACACAAACACAGCTCCTGGCCGGTTAACTCGTTAAAGCATTAGATGATGCACATCTAGCTCATAGAATTTGCAGCAAAGAGAGATCTCCACAAAAACTATTATCAGCTGTGGGCGACAAAGTCTTTTTCAATCCACCAGATATTTGCAAAGCCACCCAATAAGTCACAAAGTCAGCCCTATGTATGTCTTGGGCTTTGTCAATTAATGAATTTGTGAACCCTGTGGATACTCAACTAACAAATTACCAAAAAACTCTTTGACGGATCCACCCCTGTCTTCCATGTTAGTACTGTTAAACCTTGATATACTTCCGATTGAGACCAACCCAGGGTGATCCTCCGTGTCCATTGCTAATTGAAGGCAACAACATTTTGAAATTAAAGAGATTTATGGATTCTCGGAAAAATGGGGGGTCGACTCAATATTGGTGGCTTGGAAAATTTTCTCCTTCCCAAGCTGAGTGGGTCAATTGAAAAGGATGTTAGAGCTCTCTATACCGTCAATGGCATTTATGTACTAAATATCCTGATAAACCCTAAAACTGATCACTATTTCAATGTTACGATTTGACTTATTTACCTTCTATCTTTTTCTTTTATAGTACTAAACCTATTTTCCTTATTTCTTAGGAGCTGAATATCATCCTTCAAGAATTTTCAGCTTCAAGACTTTCTCCTTTGCCTTTGCATCTTTCGGCTGTCATAAATAATGGGAGGAGAGGGGGGAAAGTTGTGGAAGTGAGCTGGAGTTTACAAAGTGGAACTGTATAAACCTGGGGGCGGAGTACATTCTTGCTTAGGTATGTCTATTCCTTGCTTAGCTTCTCTCCTATGCATTGCGCAGCTTGCCAACCCTTTATCAAAAACAGCAATAAGTCTGGTCAACCAGACGAGAAGCCTCATCACCACCTGGAGATGTCCACATGATGACATTCACAACTTTTAATTGGAAGAACTATTTGAACTATTGGGGGTGGAAACATTGCCATTACTTTGTATATGTGCTTTAGATTCAGAATTCTTTTTTTGCTACCACTTGACTTCCAGTAAAAGATATCTTTTCTCTAATTAAATGAGTCTAAGTATTTCTTTCTTTGATTTTGAATGGAGCACCAGCTGACACCCAGTTTCCTCCAAGTCCAACGGAGCTGGCTTCTCAGTCTCTGCTGGACTTGTTCCAGCTCATATTCCCCTGCAGATTCAAACTACAATGGGGGCATGACACTCAGCTTGATTTATCTTTCAAGTAAGTCAGCTCTCATGACATGACCAAAGTATGACAGCCTCTGTTTGGTGATCTTGGCTTCAGATAATATTTTTGGTGAGGTTCAGTCCATGACTTCTTTATTATTTTTGCAGTCTGTGGGGTATGTAACAGTTGTCTCTAGTACCACAGTTCATAGGTGTCCATCCTTTTCCTATGTGCCTTTTTCAGAGTCCAGGTTTTGTAGCCATAAGTAGCTATTGGAAAAAAAATATTGCACTAACTAATCTGCATTTGGTTGTGATGCTGATTTCTTTGCTTTTACAGATGTTATTCATGCCAAACATTACAGTTCTTCCAAGTGCTAAATACCTTCTGATCTCAGGACTCAGTTGATTTTGGAGCCCAGGAAGATGAATTCCTTTACTGTTTTGATGGTCTTGTTGTTGATCTGCACTCTGACCTGTCTGTTCTCTGCAGTTGTTTTATCTTTGTTTCCTTGATGTTAAGGTGGAGTCCAAATTTTTCAGTTTCATCTTTGACTCTCAAGATTAGCCACTCCAGCTCCTCCTTGCTTCCCACAAGCAATGTTCTATCGTATGCATATCGAAAGTTGATAGTCCTGTCATCAATTTTAACCCTAATAATAGATTCCTCCAAATGTGCATTTCTCATAACTGTTTTTGTGTACATGTAGAATAATATAGGTGACAGGATGCAACTTGCCAAGTGCCTTTTCCAGTTCTGAACCATTTTGTGTCTCCATATTCGGTTCTTAGAGCGACTGCCTCATCAGAGTACAATAACTGAATGAGCTCAATGTGGGGTGGTATTCCTAGCTTTTTGATGCAGTTTTAGAGCTTGTCATAATCAACACAGTTGAAGGCTTTCTTCACATAAATGAAACACTTTTCTAAAGCCCAGGAAGCAAAAAAGGACACATAGGGCATGTGTGTATGCCCCCCCCCAAGGGTCCATTTTTTGCCTGCCTAGGCCAAAAAAAGTGGAATAGTTCCATCTCTCCATGAAAACATTACCTTGTTCAAACTATGGGTCAAATCATGAGCTGTTAGCTGCAAAAGTAAAGTTCAGGTGTTGCAAATGACCACCCATGATTCAAAAATTTGATATTGACAAGATTCTCTGGCATATGCACCTGAAATTAAGAACAGTTTTGAACTGCTTCACATCACAGAAAGACAATCTGATAAGTTATGGGAAGAATTTAGAAAAAGAAAACACATTACTGAAGTAGCCCAAGAATTGGACAGCACTGAAATTTCAGTAAATAAATAAATAATGAAAATGTAATGTATGTCATAAGGTAGTGTCTCATACTCTCATTCACAGCATAAAAATCAGCTGTTCTTGGATCAAAAGAAAAACAAAATGGATGAGTCCAAATTATGGAATATGTCAACTGAATGAAATGAAAAAGGGACACCCTGGAACATTTAGTTTAATCTTTTCAGAGTTTAAAGAAAGTTCTACACCAAACTTGTTTCTTAAAGGAGGCAATATCTCACATCTCACATTTTTCATGGCATTCTGTACTTCTATTATCCTGGATCAAATTTGTTTTTGCCCAGAGAATTGCCTGGATTGAGGAGAAAAGGTTTAACACCTGAAATAACAGGCCC
Organism: Laticauda laticaudata; assembly: GCA_004320025.1. Lineage (NCBI taxonomy): Eukaryota > Metazoa > Chordata > Lepidosauria > Squamata > Elapidae > Laticauda > Laticauda laticaudata. The sequence goes on along the minus strand of BHFT01015375.1, from coordinate 59,822 downwards.
TCAATTTGAAAGGATCCTTCCTTTGAGAGATATGTGTGAATGGGTGTTTCTAAGGCTACAGATTGCTGTCTGAGGTTTTGTATTCAGGCAAATAGTATTTGGCAAATCAGAATATCAGGGGAGGCCAGATGCTACAGTGCTACATAATATGCTTTCACCTCACTCTGAATAGTCCTGCAAGTTCTGACATGACAGGCATAATAATAACCCATGGTTTTATGCAGTTCAGGTCTTCTTATTAAAGAAAAGTTATAGGATCTGCTTTAAGCACATTGATACAGGTGCATGGATTGGCTGTATGCCCCTGTTGCTATGCATAAAGCATGTATATCATATTTTTATGATGGGTTTATTTCAGCATTTTCATTCAGAAAGTAGTTATCTAAGAAATATGAAAAGATTCAAAGCATGATTTTATATTCAGTTGAACATGTATTACCAGAGAACTCAATAAAATTTAGTTAGATCCGATGTATATGTGTGTATGTATGTAAGTATGTATGTATACACATGACTTAGTTAAAGGCTAGGTCCCACTGGCTGATGGATGCAAAACGTATGCATAAAGGACACAGCGGACGCAGCCAAAATTTCAGCGGAGTGGCTCCATCCGTTGTCATCCGCTTCAAAAAGTGGCAAAAATTTGCATAAACAGAACAGAAAAGAACGGAAAAGAACGGACATGAGTAGTATGTAGCGGGGATGTGAAAAGGAGCTTCATAGAGGAAGCCTAGCGGATGACAGCGGATGACACCTCCGAAGGGGTTCCGGGGGAGAATTTTGAAGCGGACGCATAGCAGATGAAGCGGATTGCATCACATATGCCTAAAGGAAAGAAAGGGGATCACCGCGCGGATGTATATCGGATGCAAACGCATCCTTTCTATTTCTGTATTACTAATGATATATAGATGTTCCATGTACCCTTTCTTTCCTCCCTCTTTCCATTTTCAGCTGCAGCGGATGTGAATTGCGAGGATGCCCAGAGGATGCGAGCAAGAAGATACAGCGGCGTGTTAACGGATGATGAACGGACATAGAATGTTTGTTGCTCATATGTCATGGATTTACATCGTACACAGCAGAAAGTTCATCTGTTCACAAAAGTTTTTGCAGCTCAAAACTTCTTGCGTGGATGAAATCACAGTGGACGGATCCTCGACGGATAGAGCGTATGAAACACGTATGCAATGAGTACACAACGGATACAATAGCATTTCAATAGGATGTGCACCAGCTCAATGGATGGCAAGCTTTTTTTAACATTTTACATCCTCTTTGCATCCGTAAGTGCAGTGGGACAGGGCCTTAAGATCTCTAAGTCTAAACCAGGCTTTGAGACTTCCAAGGTCTTCCTTCTTGATTTTTGGAGGAATATAAACATATGAATTTTCTAAACCAGGAAAAATGTTTCTGAAAAGATTTGAAAGAGTTTCCATTTGAGAAGATTCCATGTAAGCATCAATTCTTTTAACATTTATTAGGGTTGTGAAAGCTTCAAAATTATTTAAAAGTACTTTCTAAGTTTTTTTCAGACTTCTTGAAAAAAAGAGTGGTTTTTTTTAATAGAATAGCTGAATTTTTCTGCTTTCATGAAAATTCTGAGTACTTCTTCTGCTTTACTTTTGAAGAGTTCATGGACCTAATATGTGTGTGTGTGTGTGTATGTATATTCCTTGAATGCCTGTATGGAGTTTTGAAATATACATGGAACACAGGAGTGGGATTATGACCGATTCTATAGAACCCTTGTTAACTTTCTAAGCAGTTCGGAGAATCAGTTGTTAAAAGAAATATCCTTTTGTTTTTTTCCACCTGTATTACATTCTTGGCAGACAGCCTCGACTTACTGTCTCCAAAGGAGGGGTTTTTTTCTTAAAAGGGAAGGGTTGTTTTAAGCTTTTTACACTGCTCTTGGGAGGAAATACTCCCCTGGAAATATTTCTTCTTGGCTAGCTAGAAAAATTGACATTCAAATGTGAGTTTACATTTCTGAGTTTTGAACTAGAACTGGTTTTTGGTGAAGTTTAATTCTGTGTTTCATTACATTTAATCCTATGTTTATTGATGGGATAATTTTCCCTATTCAGTTTTGTTTGTTTGGAAGGAAAAAGATTAATCTCTGTTCCTTAAAATAAACTGGGTTGAGAAATCTGGCTAGTTCTGTGGGTGTGGCTTAGTTGGTGGGTATGGCTTGGTGATCATGGACTGGGTGGGTGTGGCCAACTTGACATCACTCACATCAAGGGGTGCTTCTCCTCGCCTGGCCTCTCAGGGATGCTGCAATGGTCATAAGTGTGAAAAATTGTCATAAGTCACTTTTTTCAGTGCCATTGTAACTTTGAATGGTCACTACAAGAACTGTTGTAAGTCGAGGATTACCTGTACAAAAATACAAAAAGCTTCTTTGCTTGCAAAAAGCTGCCCTAAATACCAATCATTAGATTAAAAATACCTGCAAGCTGGAGTTACAAATCAGGCAGGGTACCAGAGCACCTTGAGGAATTAAAAGAGTTAAAATGCAATCATAACTATCAGTAGCCAACTCTTGCTCATAAAGTGAAACCCTTTAGCAGAGAGATCATTTAAGCTCTCCAGAAAGAGCACATCCAGGAGAAGCAATCCTTAGATCCATTTGCACCACATAAAGATATCAACTGGTCTCACTCCTCTCACATGATATCCTAAGGAGATCACCCAGATTTAAAGAAAGGTCACATGCCCCCCAGAAAGGCAGTAAAAAATCAGTGCCAAGCTTGCATCCTGCCTCTTGGAGGTACGCCCCAAAAGGACAATGCCAGATACCACTAAAGCAATGAAGGAAGACCCCCTCCCCAGATAGAAAAAGAAACCATGAGGCAGGAAAAAAATTCAAACACAATACAAATATTAAATCACAACAGTAGCTGTTGCTTGTTAAACCAATTACCAGAACAAATAGATACAGAAACTAGTCAGGCTTCTCAACCCAGTTTTTTTTCAGGAACAGAGATTAATCTTTTTCCTTCCAAACAAAGCTGAATAGGGAAAATTATCCCATCGATAAACACAAGATTAAATGTCACCAAGCAAAGAATTAAACTTCACTAAAAACCAGTTTTAGACCAAAACTCAGAAAAAGTACAAAACTCGTGTTTGAATGTCAATCTTTCTAGCTATCCAAGAAGAAGTATTTCCTCCCAACAGGAGCATAAAAAGCTTAAAACTACCCTTCCCTTTAAAAAGTATCAAGAAAGAAAAAAACCTCCTTCGGAGACAGTAAGTCTAGGCATACTGACAAGAATGTAATAAGGGTGGAAAAAACCAAAAGGAGATTTCTTCTAACTACCTGTTCTTTGAATTGCTTAGAAAGTTAACAAGGGGTTGTACTGAACTGATCAGAACCAGTAGAATCCCACCCCTGCATTAATCCATGGAAAAAAATGTTTGTGTACTTTTTATTCCACTTACAAAAGACAGAATATTATTAAGTTCTTATAGTCACCAGGGAAAGCCTGTGGTTTTCCAATGCTGTTGAATTTTAAATTTTCATCAATACCAAGCACTGTGGTAAACCCATAGTTAAGGGTAATGACAATTATTAAAGAAACATCTGGAGAGCCACAGGGTCTCCATTCTAGTCATTCTGCCAAGAAATTTCTTGGCAGGAGCCAGAATGTGTTTCAGAAGAATAAATTGCAATAAGCCAACATAGCATACCATGACTTCAGCAAAGCATTTAACCAAGTCTCCCATGAATTTCAATTGTAAAATATGTCAAAATGCAGCTACCCTATGCCAACATTAATGGTTAATATAAAGTTCACTGAACAATTGTACCCAATGAGTGTACATCAATTGCTCTATATCAAGCAAGACAGAAGTATTGAATGACGTATTTGTTACAGATTATTTTAGACCATGCAGTTCAGCATATTTATAAGTGACATCAATGAGAGGTTAGAAAATATGATTATCAAATTTGCAGATGACACAAAGAGAAAACAAACATTTCAGACAATAGTATTAAGATTTAGGAGTACCTTGACAAGCTTGAGCACTGAGATAAACCCAACAATATAACACATCATTATATGCTACTGACCATAAGTACACTCAGAAATAATCTGAATGCCTTGTGAATCATGCACTGAATATAATCCAACAGGATAAACATAAACAAAGGTGCAAAATCAGCCATAGGGAGCATAAGAAAATGATAGTGATAGATTAAACATAGTCAATTTTCTTCTTTATGCTATTATACTAGCCACCTCTATATTAGGTACATCTAGACTTTTGCAGAATCTAGATTATTCTGGCATCACATTTTAAGTAAGGTACTGACAGTCTATAATATGATAAAGGAGAACAAACAGTATGAGAAGGGATCTGGAAGGGAAATTGGGAATACTGTATTTTTGGCCTGCAGCAACATGTGATAGCTATCTTCAAGTGTCTTCTGTCATGTTAAAGATGGGACAGAATTGTTCAAAATTGCATGCTAAATTGCAATGAAGTAGAAAAATTCCTGCAGTAAGATCTATTCAACTAAGGACCAGACTGGACTTCTCTCTGCTGGGGGAGTCTAAACAGAGGCTGGATAACATATTGAAGATGCTGTATAAAAAAAAGGGACATAGAGTAGGACTAGATGTTACATTTTAGGAAAACCTGCTACATTTTATGAAAAGAAGCCAATTCAAGAAGGAAAAGTATCCAGTGGATTCAGACAATTTAAACTAAAAGAGCTGTTGATGCAACAATTACTTAATTAAATGAAAGGAATTTAGTTGGTGTATCTGGCACATACATTAGAAAAAGAAAAAAAAACATCTCATGTTGTTTACACATCTATGTTGTCCTCTTCACATTCATTCAGTTATGATATAAACATTAATGAAGACTAAAATTAAAAATGTTTAGCTATTGTTAAGGCTAGGTCCCACTGGCTGACCAATGCAAAACATATGCATAAACGACACAGCGGACGAGCAAAATTTCTGGCTCCATCCGTTGTCATCCGCTTCAAAAAGTGGCAAAAATTTACATAAACAGAACAGAAAAGAACGGAAAAGAACGGACGTGGGTAGTATGTAGCGGGGATGTAAAACAGATGTTCATAGGAAGCCTAGTGGATGACAGCAGATGACACCTCCGAAGGGGTTCCAGGGGAAAATTTCGAAGCGGACGCATAGAGGATGAAGCGGATGCATCACGTACGCCTTAAGGAAAGAAAGGGGATGCTGCGCGGATGTATATCGGATGCAAATGCATCCTTTCTATTTCTGTATTACTAACGATATATAGACGTTCCATGTACCCTTTCTTTGCTCCCTCTTTCTGTTTTCAGCTGCAGCGGATGTGAGTTGCAAGGATGCCCAGGGGATGCAGAGAGGATACAGCGGATGTTTAATGGATGATAAACGGACAGAGAATATTTGTTGCTCGTATGTCGTGGATTTATTTCGTACACAGTGGAAAGTTCATCCGTTCACAAAGTTTTGTGCAGCTCAAAACTTCTTGTGCGGATGAAATCGCAGTGGATGGATCCTCGACGGATAGAGCATATGAAACACATATGTAATGAGTACACAACGGATGCATTGCATTTTCCAACGGATGGCAAGCTTTTTTTAATGTTTTACATCCTCTTTGCATCCATAAGTGCAGTGGGACAGGACCTTTAAAAACTGTTCAGATAACACGTTATAAAAATGCGTAGCCTCTTTTTTGTATGCATAATCAGTTAAAATTATCTTAACTTGTTTTGAATTAATTACTGTTGTTGTCTTATACCAGCTAATTCATCCTAGGTTCCTTCTTATGAAAAGTAACTCATGTATACATGTAGAAAAATATTGTTGATTTCTGTGGTCTCTCGTGAAATGTGCCAAAGCACCAAATATAGCCATTGTGTTCTTTGCAATGTCCTTCACAATGTCCCTTCCATTAAATCTGGTCCTTCATCTTCCTGACAACCTTTTTATGTTTTCAGAATATTTTATTGCCTTGTTTCTCAATTAAATTTTCCTATTTCTTTTTCTGCTCATGAGAATAATCTATGAGTGTGTATCCTGAATATTACAGTTTCAGAGACTTTAACTTTTCTTTGTCTTTCAGAATTTCCATTCAAATGACTTTTTAAAATTATTATGTGCTTTTCTATAGTTCAAGGCATATGTCCAGCTAAAGTCATTTTTCATACCTCATGGTATATTTGGGGTCAAAATTTAGGTCAATAAAATATATGCTTTTGATGCTTTTGCCATTTTATACTTTTCATGATCCAAGACCTTTGAAGGTAGCCAGTGAACCAGCAAAAATAAGTTCTATTTCCTAAAAGAGTTATTTGAAAGTTCTGTATTGGAGAATTCACTGGATGACCAGAACAGCTTAGCAAATATTTCTTTAACGTTTAGTTATGAAAGAAAAACTTTCCAGAAAACTAGCTTGCCCATCACAATTTTCCTTGCAGAGTTCTACCATACTATAGAAGAATGCTGTATTCATGTACACCCTTGTATGCTTCATTATCTTATACATACAACAAATGCTTATTGTTTTTGTATAGACTTGCCTATTTTGATTTGTCTGAAATGGCGGTTATCACAAGAATGCTTCCAAATATGAATCTTTTCTTGTGCATAAAAATAATATCTGGAGGTAAAGATGCTTATTTATTTATGCAGATGTGTCTTTATTGTATATCCTAAAATTATTGCCCAGAATACTTTGTAATGGACTATACTTTCATTAGATATTCAAACTTTCTCAGTAAATAAATTGTTTTTAAAAAGATGCCTAATTATAGAAGTTTTAAAATTACTGTGCCAGATAAAATCCCCCTCTCAGTTTTTGCCTGTTAGATCTACTTTAAGCTTGATATACCTAAAATTGACATCCAAAATCAAATAAAAAGAGTTTTCTAGACTTCATCTCAAAAGGGAACTTTTAATTTAGTATACATAAATCAGAGATTATCACATTTAGTTACTTAAATTACCAGCTGCAAGTACACAATGACCTCAAAATTGCTTATAATAATGAAATATCCATACATTTATTCAGCCACTTATAAAATATGTCTTTTTTATTTTTTTAATATATAAAGAAAGGGAAGGAAAAAAGAACGAAGTAAAAAGTAAAAAAGTAAAACTGTAAAAAGAAAAGGAAATAACAACAAAAATAGAGCAAATTATATACAAAGAAACACTAACGCAGATTTTTAAACATGTCATTAAAACTGACCACATATTTTTCAATTTCTAATTACATTAGTAGAAATCCAATTAATAAACACAGAGCAAGTAAACAACAATCCCAGGAAATAAATCTAGCTCTCAGATGTTAAAGAAATATTTTTTGCTTGTCCTACACTCAACAATTCTATAGTTGTTTATAAAGTGATAAATTCTAAATGTTGGTATATAAATCAATTACATTACACATTTAAATCTTATTAATCTTAATATTACTATGTTAGTAACTATTACTATATATTAATAAAGTTATGGATATTAAGCTAAAAATTGGCAGCACAACAACGGATCTCACAGAAGTTCACCACCAATTCTTTTTAAAAAAACATATACTGATGTGTCCAATTACTGGTAATCCTCAATTTAGGATAGTAATGGAGATTGCCCATTTTGGTCATAAGGTAGAAAGATGTTAATTGAAACTCATTAAGTGAAACAGCTCTCATCCTGGATCAGATAATTAGCTCTCATTAAGTGAAAAAGTTCTCACTAGATAATCAGATATTGTATATTATAAACCACAGCCATCTCTATCCCTCACAAGGCCTTGATTACCTTCCAGAGATCTGTAAAACTCAGTATTATAGGCTATCATCTGCCTTTCTGCATGGCCTCTTTAATTCAAATCAGAACCAACAATGAAGGATTAAGTATTAAAAGGGTGATACAGAGTGAGCTACTTATTCAGTTATAAAATGGAACAAGTCAAAGAAACAATGATTATATGGACAATTTTTTGGGGGGGTTATACTATAGCATTAGATAAATGGCAAAAATTTTGGGATGGGAACTATAAACTGACAATGGCTACTGCACATAAGGAAAATCTCTGTAAAAATAAGAAGCATATTTTAAAAACCAAAATTATATCAGCATTTCTTTGAAAATAATCTTTACTACACCATTTAAATACCTAAAAATAATTCTTATTAGCCTTTGCAGTTTTAATTTTTTTAACTGGTGTTAGAAACATATGACAGAGAGAATTCTCTTAAGTTTTTAAAAAACTTGATTCTCAAACACCAGTTGCTATAGTAAAAGAAAGGACACAAATAACCAGTCTGTTGTATTATTTATAGCATAGCTTTGTCTGATATACCAACATGCTAATTACATTTCTTTAGATATATGTTTATGCAACAAAATATCTACTTGTTTGACCTGATTTAAATATGGCACTAGGGGAAGAGAAGCTTTCACTATATTTTAAATTTACAATTTTAGTAGCTTTCTCTTCTCTTTTGAATTTGAGCAGCACAGTTTTTCCTTCTTACTTAACTAGCTGGAGGTATGGAGTAGGGGACAGATAAAGAGAGGATGAGGGCACTTAATCCACCATGGATGATGAGATGCAGTGAGGTAGCTTTGAATCATCCATTAAAAACAATAAACTTCATTGGGTCTTAGCAACAATTATAAACACAACACACACAGAATCTGGGCTATATTATCATATTTAGTATGCCAGATTGAGTCGACTAGAGTTTTCAATTATTCCCTAGGGGAAGAAAAAGTGGATAGAGATTAAAGATTATTTTACTGTTGATCCATTTTGATCCATTTTATACTGAACATTTCTACCATATCTCTTCCTAGAAACTGACTTTATGCTAGGAAAGTCTAATTTCTTTCATCATGGTATACAAATAAATTTGTGCATGTTCATTTCCTATGTTAAAATGAAATTGAAAAAAAAATAAATCTACCTTTAACATTAGGGCTTCAGAAACTATTCACTATAACTGTACAAATTATTATTGTAAAGATATAAATGCCCTCATTTATATGCAAAAACAATAAGCTGATTATCCTAAAGACATGTCAAATACCATATCAAATAATTATAAAAAATGAAACCTCAGGCTGATTTTTTTTCCTTTGTTTGAATCATTTAAAGTGACTCACAGAACTGTACAGGCAACCTAATACAACTAATCAATAATGATTAATGATTAATCATTAATAATTAAAGCCTTTTTAATTTAAAGCAATTAAAACAATGTAGCACAGGAAACTAATGAAAAGTACTGCCCAAAGTACTTTTGATTAATTAAAAAAATAAAATGTAATCATTTTAGATTTTCACTTGCAAAGTCATAAGCAATACTTTCATTTTTTTTCCAGATTACCTTTAGCATGATGATGATGTTGATGATTGATGATGATGAAGATAATGATGATGGAGATGCAGATGATCCAAATGAAAGGATTACTTTTTTCCCCATTTTTTGATTATGGTTATCTCAGCCAAGAGAATATGTTGACCTAAACCAAAAATACAATCCTTCTTTTTCCTAATCTAATATAATCAATAATACACATGTGTCTACATAAATTTTCTTATATGAGGAAAAATTTTAAAATATATATATATAATTAATTCTGATGATTTTTATCAGTGAAGAACATTTATTTCCACCAATATTAATGGACTGGGGGTTAAATGTTCCTTTCTCTGTTTCTTTCTTCTCCCTGTTTATATTTCTCTCTCTCTCTCTCCTCCCTCCCCCCCCTCTCTAAATTGCACAGCGGAGAGGAAACAAACATCCTTTGACATAACCCTTTTGCACTAGCTACTCCATTCTTTGTTGTACTGGAACAACCTGGAGTGAAAAACCACCCACTTCTATCATTTGCATATATCTTTTTAGAGTTGGATGATGGCTTAATAAAAATTTTTCATACATTGGGACGTGCTCTTTAATATTTAAGCTCCCAAATCTTGAAGCACTTTAAATATTGCAGAATATTTAATAAAAACAACAGAACAATAGCAAGTGACAAATATTTTGTGGAGCAAAGGGAGAATACATTCAAATTGCTGTAATGAAAAATGCATATATTTTCACTTTGATGTTATTTATGCTTTATTTCTTTTAAAAATTTATGCCTACATTCAGAAAAAGGATTTTAAGATGGTCTGTTAAAAAAAAATCTGGAAGTCTGCATAACAGAAGCAACATATGTCCTAAAGTAAAGCTTGTAGAATTGACAAGTATAAAACTATTCCTTGAATGTTCAAATTCAGTATGGAAATGAGAAAACAGAAATGTAACAAAGCACTGAAATAATGTACATTGGACCAGAATATCTCCATCATGAAAGTATTTAGTAAACATATTCATCTTTTTCTTGCTACCTGGATAAAATGCATTGAGGATATACCAAGGTAAAGAGTGAAATAATTTGGAAAGAAAATGAGTCTCAGATTATTATTCCTAAGGAAGTATTCCTGTGCAAGATCAAAACTAGCTCTTGTTACAGCGTAAAAACAGAGAAGTTTTCAAAAAAAACCCTGCTCATTGAAAAGTGAAGAGAAGAATATAAGGGAACAAATGCACGATGGACAGTTTTTTTGGTAGTTAAACAATGGTATACTTATATGAAAGAAATAGGCCTTTTGGATCTCGGAGACTCACTTCTTCACTTTGAGTAGAAGCGTGGATTAAATACAGTACTAAATGCACTAAATACAGTAAAACTAATGACAGTAGAACCTCTGGTCATGACCATAATCCGTTCCATGACTTCGGTCACAACCTGATTTGGTCATGACCGGAAGTGAAACTTACTGCGCATGCACTAAAAAAATGCTGTGAAAAGGCAATTACAGTGGAAGGGCAAACTGCCATGTTTGATTGCCACCTGAGTATTTGTTCATGATCAGATGTAAAAAATTTCTGAAATTTTTAGTCGTCACCTGATTTGGTCATGGCCAGAAGCATTCATGACCAGAGGTTCTACTGTACTACCTTGGCAAAACCATTGAATTCTCACACTTAACCACTATTACAACATCCCCAGGATGCATGATCAAAATCTAAATGTTTGGCAAAGGTCATGCATTTACTATGGTTGCAGCATGCAGTGGTCACCTGATTGCCATTTGCAACCTTTCCAGGCAGCTTCCAACCAGAAAAGTAATTGGGAGAAAGTTGGATTTGCTTAACAACTGAGTTATTTACTTCACTGCAATGATTTGCTTAGCAACCATGGCAGAAAGATCACAAAAAGCCATCTGGCATCATTACATTAGTGAGATGGGTAGCACAGAATCATCCTCCTCTTTTAATGTCCCCATAATCCCTGTGGAGTTTGGGCAACTGAATGGAGCTGAGTGTTTACTGGCTGAATGCCCTTCCTGTCACCAATTAGCAAAGAAATTTAATAAACGAATAAAATAAACTGTTGTGTATAGAAATTAGAGACTCCAAATAACTAAATCTGATTGGCCGAGCAGGCTGCACTAGGATTGGTCAATAAAGCACCATTGCAATTGGCCCACCTGACACTGGGAATTCTCAAAGAACTGTCATTGGCTGCAAGCCGCGAGCAGCTGCTATAACAAGGGCTGCCGTGGCTTTGGCAAATGTTCTGTTAGAAGTCACTAAATTGTTAAATAAAGAGCTGTTTGTTGGAACACTGGTCTCGCGTACCTTTATTATCCAAATGGAACACTGGCGACGAGGATGGAATCATCTTAGAAGAGTGAGACTGAAGCACGCAGCAACAAGAACCTAGCAACCAAAATGGCCGGTACCAATGCGCCACCCGCACCGTTCAACCCAGCCAAAGAAAATTGGGAGTCATATATTGACCACTTTCTGATGTTCTTAGAAAGCAACGAGCTACAAGAAATAACCAACCAGAGGAAGAGAGCCATGTTCCTCACGCACTGTGGCCCTGCCATTTTCAAAATGGCCAAGGCGTTAGCCAAACCGCGGGACGTAAAACAAATGGCATGGTCAGAATTAAACTGAATGCTACGAGCCCATTACATGCCTGTAGTCTCCAATCTTATTAAAAGGCACGAATTCTATAAGCGAGATCAACGAGAAGATGAGAGCATCAGAGATTTCGTAGCAGCATAAAGAAATATTGGAGGAGCCTGCAAATTTCTCAACATGGATGAAGCCATGAGAGACCGTGCGGACCTTGGATTGAAGGATGGTACGCTCCAAAGCAAGTCACTAAACAGACCAAATATCACAGTGGCTGAGGCCATCGCAGAAGCCACCACCGCTGAAGCAGCCACCCTATGGCAACCAGATAAACTCAACAAATCCAGAACCAATGGAACCAGTACTGCCCACATGAAGACCTTGACTGCCAAATGACACCAATGTTTGACAATGAAGACATAGGTTCCGAGTCGGAATACTAGCTCCAGGTCTCCAGATCGGAAAGAAATGAGGGAAAAAAGGAAGGAGGTGAGAATTCCTATAGTGTGCTGGATGCGGGAGGGACCACCTGCCACGTCCAAATGCAGATTCCTGGATGGCCATTTGAAATGATTTTTTGAGAAACGGGACCACATTCCAAGGGTCTGCCAAAACAAAAAGAGCTATAGTCACAAAAAGATGTCAGCAGCACACACACATCACACACACCCCAGAAAAAGAGATAAACAAGCTGGAAGCTGATGGAGCGACGAGAAAGAAACCGGCCAAATGAACAACAGAGAAGAAACACATCAATACAATAATCATCGGAAATTGCAGCAGCAAACACGAAAAAAATTGTCCGAAAATAAACGTAAAACTCGGGAGGTGAGATGGAAGGGACTCCGGATCATACCTGTCAATGGTATCATTTGGACAACCACTATCAAAACTTGATTACCAGACCATCAGCAAAGAAAAACTGGAGACAGCAAAGCCTTAATACTTGCATAAAAATTTACCAGGGTGAAACTTGAAATCCCGGGTAGTGGGGCCTTGGAAATTTTCCTGGTAGAATTCAAAAACCAGTGCTGATACTTCCTCTGAACAATCACGAGACTGTGATCGCCCTAGCCTTGCTGGGAAGGTGAATGGTTCGGTGCCCCGGGAATCGGAGTGACAGGAATTCAAACACGTGTCACCATGAGGACCCGATTGGGAAGAGAGCCTGCTGAAAGTAGTTCCGGGAACGTATTCCAGTGGCGACTTAGGTAAGTACAAGGGACCCAGTAACATCAGCGAGACCCTAGATTAGCTCCATCAGAGCTACAAGCCAGACGTGATTCCAATTTAGCTCTTAAAAGCCAAAATAGTATGAGCAGCCTAATCTACAAACTGCATGCGCACAAGGTGGTGTGCAGAAGCCGATCGACCATGCCAGGTGGAAACTCCCATCGTGTCTCCTGTCAAACCAGATGAGTCCAGTGCACATCTGTGGTGACTATAAGGCCACCCTCAATCATGCACTCCAGCAAAGCGCGTACCCTGTTCCAGTAGTTCAACACCGGTTGCATTCATTAGGGGGAGGAAATTTTTTTGTGAATCTTGATCTCGTGCAAGCATATCAACAGCTGCCAGTTGACCCCGAAACTGCAGAAGCACAGACTATAGTCATGCACAGAGAGGCATTCAAATGCAACAAACTTCAATTTGATGTTAGTGTTGCCCCAGACATTTTCCAAAGCCAAATAACAAATCTTGGATGTTAAGAAAAGGCCACAAATTTTTTTTCACTGAATTTTCTATTTTTGCATTCTTACTACCAGGGAAAGAGGGAGGCACTTGCTGGATATATTGCCTCAGTGATAGAATAGTTTGACTTTTCTTGAACAATACACCTTCATGGTTCTGACGAGTTCTGGAGAACCGGTAGTGAAAATTTTGAGCAGTTTGGAGAACAGCAAATACCACCTCTGACTGAAGATTTTACAGTATCCTTCCCTGTCATGCCCACTAAGCTACGTCCACAGAACCAGAAGTAAAAAAAAAATCGAATCCCACCACTGAGAACCACTATGGAAAACTTTCTGAGATCTGTCCTCAGGCTATCCTATCCTAACTCAGACTGGAGGAAAAATCCTTTGCAAAACCTTCTTTAGAAATATCTAAAAGGAAAATCAGACATTGAGCAGAGTGTAACTGAGTTTGCCTCATAAGCAGCCATGTTGAAAGGCAAAAGGAAAACATGCAAAATAATTTATTCTTAAACTTGAAATATCTTTAGTACATGGCTAACAAAATTCAAATTCAGAATCTTCAATATTATGCTGGGTAAAATAAAAACTCCCATGTACAACAACCAACAGCATTCAATGTGGCTTTATATCACTGCATCTGATTTTAAGTGTGATGTCAATGTGGGAATTGTGGTGCCTATATTTCATAGTGTGAGGCTGAACTGTAAGCTGCTGTTGCTATGGCTGCAATTCCATCCACTGCATCACTTCAGTTTTCTATAGCAAAACTCTTTGTGGAATATAAATTTCCACTGCAGCAGAAGCCAGGTAATAGTGTACCAAAACTGCCTCAAATCCTTTCAAGTCCTAATCTGATTTCTGCCCTCATGTTTAGTATTGCTTTTCAGATGCCATTGTTTACAAAGGTAGGGCAATTCGTAAAGAAAGTCATTATATTAATAAATCCAGGAAAGTGGGTCCCTCCCTCTGGCTGCATTCCATGTACAAATGGAATCGGTTCCCATTTCTTTATTTAACCTGTTGCAATTCAAAACAGATAGGCTGCCTTGCCATCTTTTTTTTTGTTGTTTCCCTTTTGTTTTTCCCGTTTTGTAAGGCTTTGCACTTCCAAGTGAAATAACATTGTCCTAAAGTTTTCATTGCTGTTGAGCAGTAAGTGTCAAACTTTCACATGTATAACATTGTCTGAGGCATTTGTTCCACTCCCTCTTGAACTGCTGAAACTAATGCTCAGTCTCTATTAATGTCTCAGTCCCTGGAAACTGCAGCCTAGTCTCTCCTATAATTAATCTTTCAGGTACTGCCTTGACATTATTGGTTCACTAGCAGAGCAGAACTGCCTCAGCCATCAATAATAATTCAACACATTTGTATGAGACCTACACCCTTAGCCCACAGACGTAACCAATGGTGTAAAATCTCCAGAATGCTGCTCAGGTTTGAAAACAGAGTGTGTGCACAGAAGTGTGAGCGGTGGGGGGGGGGAAGCCCCCTGCAAACTAAACAAGCTTGTTTGCTTGCTTGAAAATCTTCCAACGAAAAGAAAGGGTTCACTTCTCCTGCTAACTATGGTTGAGCCTTTGTTTTTAAACATAGTTCCTGTTTGCCACCAAATTTCTGAGTGTTACACAGTGTTAACACTGAGGCTGTTACAAATTGTCTTTCACAGATGTTGGGAACAGGAGAGGTAGGGGATTTATTACTCATTATTTCTGTATTACTGATTGAACGTGAGGTGCATCCCCAATTCGATTCACTGCAGGCTTTTCAGCTCCTTCTTTCTCTTACTTTTCCAGCCACAAATGTTCTTTTTAGTTTGGTGTAGACAGCAGCTGTGCAATTTCAAGCAGAATGTTTGCTTTGATCCTCTCCCTTTAATTGAAATCCACAATTATGAAATTTGCTTCTTTTATGTTTGAAAGTTTATTGGTTTAATCTCCAAAATGTGCTGTCTTGCTGTCTTGCACAGTTAAAGGCAACAGCTGGGATTTAAGTTGTGACATAGATGACAAAGTGGGAAGAGGTTCCCCTTCGTGTTTCTTTTATTGAATGAGAACAAAGCTTTTTTCATAAGATTTTAGCACTCACAATATTTTGAGTAGGATGCATAATAAAAATGTTTGCTAAATACAAACAGCTGATTTCTGTATGTTTTCTTTAAGTGTTTGAAATGAACAGAATCCTTCAAACTGGGAGAAAAAGCTACATATTAATTTTGGAACTTTTAAAAAGAGATGTTAAATTTGATAACAACAGCAACCATTTTAACAGTCCTTCAATAGAAACTCTAAAGATTCTGAAAATGAATACTAATTTTATTAGTAGATCCCCAAATAAATTTCATTCAAATAAGAATTAAGTAACTGTTAAATTCCTTATGCTGTGGAAAAAATGTTCTCTGAGTAGAAATACCTCCTTACTGTCCATATATTATACTATTATAACTAAGGACCACAAATGAGTAGAATAATCTTTTAACAGATAAGTTCTCAATAGCTGATTTAAAAAATAATAATTTTAAGGATTTTCAACAGAAGATATAAACTAATATCATGGAAAATTGAAAGATAAAAAGAATAGAAAGAATTGCTTTTCACATTATAATCCTTACTAGTTTAAACTGGAATGATGTTCTTTCAACTTTGCTTGGTGAAGTTCAGAATCTGTAGAGCAAAGGAACTGCTCTCTGTTAAAAGATATATCTTGGGACCTCTTATAGAGCACATGCAAAGAAGGCTTTTGCTTCAACCCCAGTGGCAATTTCATTCCACTCAATGGAATGAGCTCTTCCATTGAGAAAATAAATTAATTATTGATGTAAAATCTATCTATAATAGTCCCACAGAAAAAAGGTTTCTTGATGATCTCGAAATGCTAGATGGATTATACATGAATCACTGGTCCTCTAAATAATTTGAGTCTAAGCAGTATAAACTTTGTACATCATATTCTGTAGTTTAAAATTGGGTTCAGATTGCAATTAACAATCAGAAAGATGGGAAGCCATGTACACCCCATTCACCACTCATGCTGTTATATTCTGAATCAATAATAATTGTACTGGGTATCAATAATAATTGTATTGGGGCTAATTGTAATAGGGACAACTTTTAGAGTATTTAATAAGACTACATTACTTTCTATAGCTTCTGTATAATCTCAGAGATTTTAAGATGTTTCAAATAGTGCTACACCCACAAATACATTTGTTAGACTTGAATGTTAAGCAGAATATACTTACTAGTTATTAAAAACCTTATAGACTGCAGGACTTCCCATTCAAGTGCCAAGATGTCAATCAAAACTTCCAAATATTACTTACAATTTTGTCCTGAGGAATAAGAACAGAAGAACTGCATTGTAACTTCTAGCTTCTCAAAGTAGTCCAACAAAATGTTAAGGTTAAAAAGTCAAACTGATGTATTATGATCCTTCTATCAATTTCCTTGTATACAGAATGCAACAAGTTTATCAAGATTGTATCGATGCTGACATAAACAGATCATATCCACAAATTACATAAACAGATCATATGATCTATACAAACAGATCATAATAGGCCTCTATTGTATCAAGTCATTGGTCAGAGATAGCAGCTACATTCCCATAATTTCTTCTAATAAACCCTGTTTTGTTCAACCTGTCTTTTCTGTTTTCTTAGGTCTCTCATATTAGTTTTATTAGCAATTCCCTGATGCACTGTACTTTTTGCTTTCATTCATTGGATAAAGGTTAGAATTAGCAGCATTTAAAAGTTATGGGATGATGAGCATATTTGGAATTGAGAGAGCACATATTGAGTATTTTCATCAAATGATTGTCTGAGTGAATGTCACAAGATACTAAAAGGCAAACTGGTAAAGATACTCCATAGTATTATACCTACTATTCTCATAGTTTAGTTTAGTTTTGTTTGTTTTTCTCTGGGTAAGGGGAACATACTTGCAAATAAAGCAAATATGAAGGCAGAACAAGAAGCAATGGGTGGAAACTAATCAAAGAGAGAAGCAATCTAGAATTAAAGAGAAATTTATTGACAGATAGAACAATTAATCCATGGAATTGCTTGCCCTAAAAAGTTATGGATGCTCTGACATTAGAAGTTTTTTTAATAAGAGATTGGACAACTATTTGTCTGAGATGGTATAGGTTTACTGCCTGAGCAAGGGTTTGGATTAGAAAACTTCTAAGGTCCTTCCAACTCTGTCATTCTGTTATTCTATTCTGTAAAGCAATGGTATCCATTTTGATTTTCTGAAAATGCTTATAGGGACAATGTGGAAACTCAAATCTTTCTTTAGCATAAAGGTAATGTTGAAATATCCTTGGGTAAGGCACTATCTTATGAATAAAGTTGTAGGAACAAAACAAAACATATATTTGGTCATAGTTCTAACTGTGGGACTCACGTAAAAGTAAATCTGTATGTATTTTATGTTTAAATGGCACCTAAAATCCAGCTTTACAGTTCTTCAGAGCTAAATTTTAGAAAGAAATGTGTGCATAATCAGCAGCACATAAAAAGGAACAGGATATGAACTTTATCAGAATAGGGATATTCTCTGCCATTGTAAGTAAAAACTATTATAAGGGCAACAGATTCTGTTCTGCATGATTTCTTGGAAATACAATTATTCAATCATCAAATTTTAGCAGGAGCGTAAGAGCAGTTGAGACAAGGCTGAAGAAGTTTTAAGGAGAAAGATGTGATGAATTGAAAAAGAGGAAATTGTGTGGCAAGAAATATAATTCTTAACTTTGAATGTCTGAGGGAGTAAAAGACTAGGACTAATGGTAAAATGCTTTTAATTAATACATTGGAAATGCAAATGTAAGGTTTAATAGGAGAGCTTCCATTTCTTCATACAGTTTAATGAAAATTAGAGATTGCCATCATAGCTCAAATAACAGTAATTTTCAGGGGAGGGAATTGAAAGTGATCCAATCTTTAATAGGCATCTATCTTTTATTTACTTTATTTTATTTATTTATCTTTCCTTAAATTGTGAGCAGAACCACCTAGTTTTGACATCTATTTCTATACCATGATCTATTTGCTCAAGATAGAATCCTTAGAAATTGAGTACAGAGCCTGGAAAAACAGTGACAAAAATGTAATACTGAAATATAATTTCCAGGGTTTAAGCAGAGAACAGAAGTGAAACAACTCCTTCAGCCTAGTTTTCATTTTTGTAACGAAGGATCTAGCCATTTCAACATTTCAGAGGTACTGCCACCATTACTAACTGTTCACTTGTTCAGTTTCTACCTCCTGCTGGGCAAAATTATTCTTCTTGCTAGCAAGTAGAGAGATGACAGAAAAGCATGTTGTTTTCGGTGGAAGATATAGGAACCAGATACTGAGACTCAATGTGGTTCAAGAAGATAATCAGGTACTAGGCAACACAAGAAGTTTTACATGGGGTATTGATGCCATCTCTTTGTATGAAAGGAATAACACTTTCTGTGCTGAAGATGTTAGATAAGCAATACTGTTTGATGATTCAACATAAAAACAGTGTATACAATCATGTAAGGTTGTTTAATTTCTCTGGAACTGGTGGAAGAAAGAAGAAGGGATTCATCGTCATCATTTTAACATCTTATGTTTAATTAGTCTGCAAACTCCTAGGATAGATATCAGTGTCACTACCATCGTGAGAAACTTCCAAATAGGAGCCCCCTATCTGTATATGTTTAATGCTGTACCTATCCCAACTGCCTGTCCTGAACCTGACAATATGCATTCCCTGAAGGTATATTTAACCTGCCTTTTTATATTGTCTTATATGTCATATTGAAGGAATCACTGTTATAAAGTTGTTCCCCTGAAACCTTCAAAAATCTAATTTCAGTGATTCACATAAGAACAGTGACAACTTATGTCCCAGAATTCTGTTATTGAGTAAATTATAAAAGTAATAAATTCAGAAAATACTCAGTGTTAATTCATTTTATCTTAATTTATTTTATTTCCTATGACCTAAGTTTGGGTTCCTTAGAAATCTATCTTTTTTTATATTTCTTTTAATTTTACATTTGTGTTTAATTTTTTAAAATTTCTTTTGTTTCAAAATTGTTGGATATGTTTATTACACAGAAGATATCAAAGGAGATCTCCTGTGCAATGAACATATCCAACAATTCTAAAATAAAATAGTTTTGAGAATTATAGTCCACGTTGCAATTTTTTCCCCAAAGCTGAAGTCTTCCAATACTGCCATCTCATTTTTTTGTTTAACCGGAAGTCAGCCTGATTTAAAGTATACTAATTTTTTTACTATATTAACCTAGAAATATAGGTTAAAGGATGAGGAAAAATAAATATTTCCATTGCAAAATGCAGGTACACCTGTACAATTTCCTTTCATTATTAAAGAAAGTAGTTCAGGACTGATTTAGGGGCAAATTCTCACATACTTTTGAGCAATTATAGCATTATGCATGCAACAAAATGGAACAGTTTTCTTTTTTAAATTATTTTTGAAAAGCGACCTTTTATGAAATTCATAAAAGCGATATTCCATCAGGCAACATTTTGAAGTCACTGTGGATAAAACATCAAATTACCAGCAGTTATGCAAATGCTAATTATTTATCAAAGATAAATAGATAAATTTGCAGCATTAGTAGGATGATTCAGAAGCCAAAAAAGAATAACATTGTAAGCACTAGAAGGTTATGTAAAGAATAAGAAAACTATAAGTATGTGGTAAGTATGTATCATTATAAATTCTGAATTACAGGCCCTGTTATATCATTGTTCAGGCAACACTTTATTTATTTATTTTATTTTATTTATTTTGTCAAGCGATTATAACAGGTATAATTATAACATAGTTACGAATACATGAAATGAATACATATAAGAAAAATAAAAAGAAAGAATAGGACAGGGAAGGTAGGCACGTTGGTGTTTTTGGGGTTTGGGAAGAAACCACAGAGTCAAGTAGAGTATTCCAGACATTGACCACTCTGTTGCTGAAGTCATATTTCCTGCAATCAAGTTTGGTGCGTTTTACCTTGAGTTTGTATCTATTTTGCGCTCTTGTATTGTTATGGTTGAAACTGAAGTACTTGTACTTTGAAAGTGAGTAGCTGTTTTTGTTCCTGGCTTTCTGGTTACAGAATTGACACATTTGGGGCTTAAGAAAAAGAATATTGTTCACTGATCCTTTCTTTATCTTGGGAGGGACCAACATAATCACCCTTTGATTTTCAGTGGGAAAGACAACATTTAATCAATCAAGTGGAAAAAAAAGTAAGGAGAACATGACAGGCAGTGAAAAAAAAGAGAACTATATTACTGTGTGTGTGTGTGTGTGTGTGTGTGCATGGGGGGGGGAGATGTTAGATTGTCTCTCTAAAAATTCAAAAATGCAAAGATGGTAACTAAAATTTAGGTGCAAGTATCCTGGGCCTTGTAAAAGGATCACAAAATAATGATTCCAAATCCATGTTGCTTGGGTGTGTTTCCCACAGATCTGTTCAATCCCATTTCTTCCTATCTTAAAAGATTGTCATAAAATATTATTCTCTCTATATATGGATTTTTAAGCACATATCTTAAAACAATTACTCTTAAACAAATGGGAAAGCTATTATGGCTTATATCAACTGTCTCAAACATAACTGTCTCAAAGATTTCTGAATATATCTCATATAATTTCAATTATTTTGGAAAATTGTCTTCCAAACATGTGGTAGCAATTGGACTTTTTCAGTAATTCTGGCTCAATTGGTGTATCTGGATTTTTTTAAAATCAAATCAATGTAGGTCCAAGGAATGGAAATTTAATTGGTGGCTAATAGAACTGGTGATCTACTACTCATTATGTCTCATAATTGAATCAATACATATTTAATTAAATTCTGAATCAATAGATATTTAACTAAAGTTCTGTTTTTCATGCTAGAGATATCAGGAAGTGTTGGTCCTCATTAATATGTGCAGCAGGGAGGCTTTCAGTCAGTCCAAAAATGTCCACATGAGCTGAAAATCTGAGAACCTGATTTTAGAGCCTGAATAAGTTCAGAATAGCAGAAGATATTATACCAAAAGTTTGATCTCAAACTGTTTACAATTTTAAAATTAAATAGAAACACATTACAACAGGATTATGAGAGGTGTTATATAACTACTTGAAGTAATACAAACTTTGATTCTCACAAACTAATTCTACAAGTTTTCTTTTCCTTTTTAAATAGAAAATATGTATAGCCCGGATTTTAGATTAGGGCAGTGGTTTTCTCTCCAAACTTGTTTCAATTAGTTTTTGAATGTTTCATTACCAGACTAGGTAACATCATCAGCAGGATTTTCTTGTCCTGTTCTCCTTAGCTTATAAATGTCTTGTGTACAAGTCATTTAGTCAGTTGGTCATGTGGTTGGTATGTGATTCATACTGTGCTTCTTTTTTGTTTTTATATCAGATTAGTGTAGTCCTACATAGAAAGCATAGCAATAGTCTGGTATGAATACAACTACTATTAACCAGATCCAGTAGGTTGACGAAATAAGTTAAGATTTTAAAAGGCATACCTAGCCACTAAAAAATACCTATGCTTCCATAGATCTGGGCCTAGGAGTGTTTTTAATCTGTATAAACCCTTTTTGTACTTTTATTCAATATATGTTTAATTCTACTCCAAATCTGTTGATAACTGTAATCCAGGTTCCCAGTATTAATGATCAAAGTTGTCTCTATCATAATACCAAGAGTCTGTCCTCATCCCTCCTAACTGTTCTTGAACTGACAGAAAACTCAACCAATTTGTTTGTTTAGTTATTTATTGAATTTTATATGCTGTCCATCTCATGGTTTGAGTCAACATGCATTTTGCTGTCTCCATTTTCAGCCCAGACTTCTTCTATTCTAGCTTATCAATGGGTGGAGGTGTTCCAATTTTGTGATGTACAAGGAATAATAAACAATAAAACTAGTGGATTTCTCCCATTTTGTTCCCTCCATCCTTCTAAGCATCACCAGCTGATGACAATCTTTCTATTAAGGCAGGGTTGTGGTCACACAGCTTGGGGCCAGAAAGCTGAAACCTTGTTTCTTTGCAATCAAGATGGGATGACATTTTATGTTGGTCACATTCTTACTGTTTGTAGCCCTGGTTTGGTTAGATGGGAAGCATGATTCATCTATCTTCAATTCAGATTAAAATAAACAAATGGCATTAAATCAATCCAAATAGCCCATAACCCATCACTTTTGAGCTTTCAGTGTAGAGGAGAAAGAAGTAAATATCATTGAGGCTGAATGGCTTTTAGAAGTACTGATGAGGGATGATATTACTAACTAGAGACTAGCCACTGACAGCAGCACTAGTTGTATTTGCTTTTTGACTCTGACATACCTTTGCAAACACAAACATACACTCAAAGACTTTGCATTGGTATGTTCAAAGCTTCAGGTATAGAATTTATTTATTTGTTTGTTTGTTTGTTTGTTTATTGAATTTATATTGCTGCCTACTCACCCATAGTGACTCAAGAAGGCTTACAGAATATAAAATCACATTTAAAACAATAAAAATAATAAAAATAATCAAATAAATTAATATAGTACTATATAATAAAATCACCCTCCACCCCACCCACCCAGGTGACAGCAGATCACCTGAGCCATTTAATGGGCTCCATCCCACTCTGGGTTCCCCAGGTCTGCTGGCAGACGAGGTCTTCAGCGCCTTCTGGAAGAGTATTAGAATGGGGCCATTCTAGTCTCTGGGGTAATGATGTTCCAGAGAGAGAGAGAGAGCCACCATGGAGAAGGCCCTCCTTCCCACCAGGTATATATCACTCGGGAATGGGACCCACAGGATTTCCTGCCTCACCGCTCTGATGGGTTGGGTAGATGTTACCAGTAAGAGACGGTCCTTCAGATAACCTTCTCCTAAGCCATGAAGGGCTTTAAAAGTGACAACCAGCACCTTGAATTGCACTGGAAGCAAATTGGCAGCCAATGCAGCTCCCTCAGGACAGGTGATACAAGTGCACAAAACCATGTGGGTCCTGCATTTTGCACCAACTGGAGCTTCCATTTGCTCTTCAAGGGCAATCCCATGTAGAGTATATTGCAATAGTGAAGACAGAAAGTGACTAAGGCATGAGTAACTGTAAGTAGGATCCAGGAAAGGGCGTAACAGAGAACTCAGGAACATTCTCTTCCCTACTAATTTCATGCCATTCTGGGGGTGACATAGCAATTGCTGCAAGTAAAATCCTGAAAGTAAAAGTAGTTCAAGGTGTCCTGCAAATGATATTCTGAATGAAACAAGTTAGTGTAGAGATTTTCCTGTTTACTCCAGAAAACACAGAGCCACCTTCAAAATGGCATGAATTAGAAGAGGTTAGACATGGCCCTGAGGAAGAGCAGAATGTCCCATAATGTTCTGGACTTTCCATTCATGAATCAGAAATGGTATTTTTTTTTTTGATTATGCAGAGTTTGTTAATACTTAGGACTGGGAGGGGAAGGAATGGTTTTGTTGAATATGGTGTTGCCAGGAATTCAATCCTAACCAGATCAAGGTTGACTCAGCCTTCCATCCTTTCGAGGTCAATAAAATGAGGACCCAAATTTTTTGGGGGGGCAATATGCAGGAGTGGGATTCAAAAATCCCAGCAACTGGTTTGCTGCTCAGTTGCTGGGTAGGCATGGCCATCGTAGGCATGGCCTACTGGAACTTCCTGCTTCTGGCTTCCGGTGGGCCTTTGGTGACCAAGGAGGCTGTTTTCACTCTCCCAAGTGTCTAGAGGCTTCCCCTGGGCCTCTGGGAAGGCAAAAACAGCATCCCTTCGGCTTTGGAAACCAGAAACAGGCCCATTTCTGGACTTCTGGAAGTCCTATTTTTCCCCCTCCCAGAGCCTCTCTGTGGACCCTGCACTTACCTCCATTGAAAATGGGCTGCATGGAGACTACTGAGGGGGGGGGCGGAGCATGGTGGGCAGGGCCAGCCAGTTGNAGACTACTGAGGGGGGGGGGCGGAGCATGGTGGGCAGGGCCAGCCAGTTGGTTCAAATACCAGTTTGGCGAACCAGATGGAACTTTAACATCTGGTTCACCCAAACCAGTCCAAATTGGTAGAATCCCATCCTGGCAATATGCTAACACTCAGAGAGTGTTATAAAGGACTATGGAGTGCTATATAAGTCTAAATGCCACTGCTGTTATATTGGGTTTTTCCCCTGGCTTTTTTGCCATCCCCAAAGTATTTTGGGGATGGCAAAGTATAACTAATTAATTTTTTTCAGTAGAAAAGTTTTTCTGACATTATGTAGATGGAAGAAATTCAAAAAGAAGGAGGGGAGGCAGAGGAAATAGAGAAGTTCCACTTTTTAATTTAAGGCTGCTTATTTATTTAATCAATCATTCATTTATGAACAAAAGGTCAAGAGACATTACAGACAGCAAACATATTTGCTGATCTAATGATGACAAAAGGAAATGGAAGGAAATATCATTATTGGGACAGCAACATCCAATGGTGGAAAGAACAAAAGGGAGTGAGTGATGAATGGACACCCATTTAAACCATGTAATAAAGCCATTCTTCATTACTGAAATCTCTGATAATTCCCATCTTAGATCATTTTAAAATATGTGTTTCACTAAGTTTAATCTAGGGCAGATCCCAAAAATTTTATTAGCATTGAAACACCAGGTTTTTTTTCTATATTATAAGCATGGGAGGATATGTCAGAATAAATATATGGCTGAATTTGGCTGGATGTGTGAAGTACTCTTAAATGATGCTATTTTCTTGATAGTAGTAAGATAAACATCAAGTGGTGTGTTCCTCTTCTTCCTCTGGATTTGGGCACTATTTTGAGCAGTGTTTGAAGCCTGCAGAGTCAAACACTGAAGAGTTTACATAAATGCAACCTCCTTCTGTGAACTGAACTAATTAAACACTAAATCAGCCATTATTACAGATGGTCAGTCTCCCTCTTTCTCTCTCCATCTCTCTCCCCCTCTCTCTTTTTATAATATTTCTACTTCTATCTTTGGAGGCTCATTTTCCTCAAATATATTCATTATTCATTGGTTTTCATTTAATAATTCAGAAAGACAATTTCAATATAATTAATTTAAGTGATATAAAAAGGTACTACTATAAAGCAAGGTCATAATTGATTTATTTCCAAATATAATTTACAATTTTCAAGCAGAATATGACTTCATGTTTGACTTAGGTACAGAACATAAAAAATATTATCATGCCCTTTCATTTATATTTTTGAATGTTATTTATATGTATTATAATGGTTACTGTTTCTATGAATAAGACAATTCTGATTAATGGGAATAGTTATTTTAATCTTAAGTGAAACCTAATTGGAAAAAAAAATAAATGTTATAGTTTTACCAACATTTATATAAAAATGAATTTCACTAAATAAAATGACACTTATTTTTGCATAGTATTACACTTTTATACTTTTTTATTTGTATCAAACACATTTAACATAGAAAAACTGTATTCATTAGCACTTATTCCCAGATGAGGGTAAAGTTAACATCTTAGTCATTAATTTTTGAGCCACAAAAAAAAAGCAAAGTGCATGAAGGAACATTTCCCAATACTTATAGTGTAAAATATAGGGGACAGCAGTATTATTTTGGAGTTGATTACTTTGAGAACAAGAACAACAAATTAGCCATGCTTTCTCTGGTTTTGCTCATAGTTAACATTTCTGAGTGAAACTAATAAGACTTAAATGTAGCTCTCTATTGTAGAATGGGTCTAATTCAGGGGTAGGCTTCAAAAATTTAGCAACCAGTTCTCTGCCCAGTTGCTGGGTGGACATAGACATGATGGGCGGGGCCTAGTTGGCCTCCTGCACCACAATGGGGAGGATTCCCCCTCCCCGGGCTCTGGATGCTTTCCATGAGCTTCCAGGAGGGCGAAAACAGCCTTCCCAGGCTCCAGAGACCCTCTGAAGGCTTGAAATGGGCCTGTTTCCAGCCTTCCAGAACCTCCAGGATGCCTAATTCCCCTTTCCATGGGCTCTGGAGGTTTCTGGAGGCTGGAAGTGGGCCCATTTCCAGCCTGCTGGACCCTCCAGGAGGCCCATTTTTGCCCTCCCCAAGCCTCTGCATAGGCCCTGCACTTACCTGGGATCCAAAACAGGTTGTGTGGAGACTCCTGGGAGGGGAGGGGCAGGATGGGAAGAGCCAGCCAGTCATTGCAACTATCATTTCAGCAAACCAAATATAAAATTAACATCCGGTTCACCTAAACTGGTACAAACCAGTAGCAGCTCACTCCTGAGCCTCTAATTACTTACTTTGATCAATTTGCCTTTAAATATATATTTTTCTTATACCACTAAAATAGTGCCCTACAACTCCAATTGAACATCTAAGGGCTGGAGTTTTCATATTTCTTCCTTAAAATATTCAGAATGAACAGGGAAGCCACTGGCCACTTAAGGATGTATGGAGACAAACTGATGTTGACAGGTATCAGACTATCTATCTAAAATGAACATAACATTCAAATTGCAAGAACACTGCTAAATATGACAGTCAGGATTTTTTTACAGAAAAAGTAAAAAAAGCTAATCTTGAAAAGTTCACCCTCTTTGCTTTATTCTCTCTCTCTTTCATATACACAAACATACACACTCACTCATAGAGACATTAACACTTTCATAACACATAACAAATCCTTCCAAAGTGATATACAATACTTTCACATTCAAAATCAAATATAAGAGCAATTTGGTCAAACTCTAAATCTATAGTCTTTAAGAGGGTCTGATGCAAACAGATATATGTTTATTTATTTGAAATATTTATAGACTGTCCCAATTCATATGCAAGTAAACTATCCCATAATAATAATTATATATCAGTAATTATTAATAGCATCAGCCTATAATGACTATCCAAACACAACTAGGGACTTAATGTATGTTTAAATTTTTAACTTACTTCTAAAAAGTAATCAGAGTTAAGGTGTTAACCTGAATCACCTTTCATTACCATTTATATGTATGAACGAACACATATACAGGACACATACACACATAGTCAGGAGATCCAGAGGTTTGATCAGAAGCTCAACATCTTGGTATTGGAAGAGTCTTCTTTGCACCAGACATATAGAAGTGTTTCTTAATTGCTGGAGGAAGCCTGAAAAGGAGGCAAAAGAAGGCAACATGGGGCATTTTGCTTCATTGACAGAATTTCTTCTTGAAGTATCTCTGAAAAGATGCTATGTTCAAACCGACTTTCAAGAAAAGCATGCCTTCCAAGCTTGAATTAGCCTATTAAATGGCTGTTGGCCTTGTGCCATCCAATACGTGCTTATTCAGATATCAATGCAATTAAGTTCTTCGAGACTTACTTTCTGAACAGGACAATTTTAAAATTTGCAACTTAATAGCCATTTCTACAAGGAGAAGAAAAAAAAATCTTCACCTCTCCCTTCTAATTTTTTTGTTTATAAAATTAACAAAATAGCAGGAAAAATACATGTATAACTTGTGTCTTATATTGCATGTGTTAGCATTTTATGAAAGATAGGCTCACTCACAAATAAATATTTGCTCTATTTCTCGTATTATTCAAGCTAATAATTCTTTCCCGATGTTCTGAATGCAAAAATTATAGCCAGTTCTAATCTGAAAGGGGACAGCATTTGGCCAACATTATTAATTTATCATTGTAAAGTTGTATTTGATTTTAATTGGCTGCAAGGACAGCATGTTTCCAGTGCTAAAGAAAGATACTGTGGAAGGACATATTTCAAAAATGATCCAGGAGAAATGCTTTGAAACTCATGCATGAAAAGATTCTTCCTTCAGTTCAATGGGGCAAACCATTTTTCAGGATTCATCCCAAGACAAAGTCCTGTTGTTTTTATTTTTTATTTCATTTATTTGGTTTGTCAATTGCTTACAAGATAATAGGTAAAGTAAAAACATAGTTATGAATGCATATAAGAAAAATAAAAGAAACAATAGGACAGGGATGGTAGGCTTATGCATGCCTCCTACAGACCTGTTAGGAAAGGGGTGAGGTCAATAGTAGAAAGTCTACGGTTAAAGTTTTGGGGGCTTGGGAAAGAAACCACAGAGTCAGGTAGAGTATTCCAGACATTGACCACTCTGTTGCGAAAGTGTATTTCCTGCCAATCAAGTTTGGTGTGATTAACCTTGAATTTGTATCTATTGTTTTGCCTCTTGTTGTTGTTTATGCTTGGAACCTGAAGTATTCATTGACAGGGAGGACACTGCAATGTATGATTTCATATACTATACTTAGATTGGACCAAAGCGGAGTAGTTCTAGGTTTCTTAGGTCTAGGAATTTTAAGGTGTTTGGAAAATTAAAAGGTATTCTGCAACGAGTAGATGGAGTGGAGAACTGTTCTTGTGAAATATTTTCTGAACGTTCTCAACTGTGTTAATATCAGATACGTAATGTGGATTACAGGACTGAGAGTAATTCAGTATTGGTCTACAAATTATTTTGTATGCTCTAGTTATTAGTGTAATATTACCAGAGAAAAAAGCTACGTAAGATTAGTTGTTAAAACGACTCTTAATGCCTTTTTGGCTATGTAGTTACAGTGGGCTCTAGCATTTTAGATCATTGGAGATGATACTCCAAGTTCCTGTGACAGAGTTTGGATTATCAAACAAGGTCTTGACTATCAGCCTGTAATATTTTTTTTCTGATTTTTTTTTTTTTTGCCAACATGTAAGAAAGAGCATTTATTTGTTGAGATTTGAAGGTTTGAGCCATTTGTTTGACCATTCTGATACATAGTCAAGGTCTTTTGAAGGATAGCCGTATTGTCTGTGGTATGGGAATAGCTTTACATCGTCAGTGAAGAGAATGCAGTTGCTCTTAATATGATCACAGAGGTCATTTATGTAGGAGTATGAACAGAGAGTTGTTCCTAGAAACACTGCCTTGGGGGACACCCACTGTTGACCAGTACAGAATTGGATAGGATGCTCCCAATTTTGATCCATTTGTTGTTTGTTCTATCCAGTTATGCAGCGTTTCCAGAGTTACCATCCCATAGATTTAGTTTTAGGAGTAGTTTGTCGCTGTACCACTGAATCAAAGGCTTTACAGAATTCTATGTTAAATTGCATCTATGGCTTGCCCTGACAAGTTTGTGTATTCCAAATGTTTTTGCAGTGTAAGAGTTGCAGATTATAGGATAGCTTTTTTCTGAAACCAAATTGTTTATTAGGTTGTTTTGTCTCTAAGTGGAGGGATAAATTGGATGGTTAAAAATTGTTTTCAATGGCATTCACAGGTGATGCAGCATAAAGAAGATTAATGTTCTGTAATTTCAACTAGGCTGGGTCTCCCTTTTTGAAGATGGGGAGGATGACTGTGGCTTGTGACGATTAATTTTGGCAAGGAGTTGGTCCTGAAGATTTTTCAAAGATTATGCTTAGGGACTCTGCTATGGCGGTGGGATTGCTTTTTTAAGAAGTAGGCACATATTCTGTCCGGATCAATAGATAGAGATGGTTTTTAGATCTGCATTGCTGCTTTGTTCAAAATTGTTACTGTAAAATGATATTTATTAGATCATTTATAGTTGTCTGTGGTTCGGCTAGGAAATACCTATACTGGGCATGAATCCGTTGCTGTTTTACAATTACTGAAGCCAAAAGAATGTGTTAAAGAGGGTTTGCTTTGATGGTGTCATAATTGCAGTTCTTTACCATTAGCGTTCCTTTCAGGGGTGGGATGGACCTTGAGTTCTTTTAGTTTATTGTTACAAAAGTTGTGAAAGTTGCAGGTGGATATTGTGCGTTAGAAAGTTATTCCTCTTAGTTTAATCAATTGATAATGGGTACATTCAGTCTTTATCTGGTGGCATAAAAATTTTTAGGTATCGGCTTTTGAAGTGTGCAACGTGACCAGATTTTATTTTTTCCCAAAGTGATCTCTCTTTTTGGATTGAAGTTTCCCTTATTGTTATGGGTAATCTCTGTTTTTTCTGCGTTTTTGGAGTTTTATTGGTACACTGATAGTTTGCATGACTTTTTTGACTTCAAGTAAAAAATAATGTTGTTGTGGTTTTTAACAGTATTGCCATCCAGTGAATAGAAAATTGCCAGTCAAGGACGAAGGATATCATATGTCTATAAGATCATAGTTGCCTTTTTTTGAAGTTATAATTGAGGGATCACACCATTGTGTTGATTTTTGTGTGGACATATATGTTGGAGACAAAAGTCAGTCCATGCTGTGGTCACTGTTAGAAAAGGGTTCTTTATTTGTATTCCCATAAAATTGAATTCAAACTATTGCAGAAGATGAGATCGAGAAAGTTTGTTAAGTCTAGTGTAGTTGGTTACTAGATTTGTTTCCAGTCCCAGGTTTTTTATAGCATTGTAGAAGGTTGCATTGTATGGGTTCAATTGTACATTCTTTTAGGATCCATTATGTGAGGTAGATTGAAGTCACCCAAAAAGATAAAAGTTCAGTGTGGGCAGGATTTAAGCCCATGTTAGCAGTGAATTTAGCTTGTTTACTTGTTCGATGTCATAATCAGGGGCTCTGTAACATAGTAAGACCCAAAATGTTGATATTTAAGACAGTTCACAGACAATGCGTCTCAGAAGAGCAAGCTCTTGGGTAACTTGGATGTTTTTTAGAGTAAGGGACTTTTTATAGAAGATAGCAACACCCCTCCTCGTACAGATTCACGAATCTATGTCAGTAAACATGGATAGTCTCTTACTGTGGTAATTGGAGTCGAGGAGAGATGCAGTTGAGCCATGTTTCACAGACAAAACATGATATCGAATTTTAGCGCATATTATATAGAGGAAAAAAAAATTCAGGTATTTATTCACAAGGCCTTTCTTGCATTGAGTAGCTTGCATTTAAGGCCAGTTTGTAGTTGGAATGAGGTAGTTAGGGATTGTGTGCCTAGTTTTGAGTGATGGTGGGTTGGATGGAGGTCGGGTTGGATGTGGAGTTGTGGGTTGTGGTGAACTTTACTTTTTGATACAATCAGCGCGGAGGTAAATCAATGAGAGATCCTTCTCTTCCATGTCTAGACATCTTTGAGTTCCTTGTAGAGTTCATGGTGCAGATTCTTTTGCCGTATGGATTTAAGTCTGCGTCAGTGAGCAAATTTTTTGTGGTGGATTGGTTTTTTGCCAATGGCGGGCGTTTATTGTATGAATGAATATGTGTTTGCTGGACTCATTTTTGCAAACAACTCTACAAAATTTTGGGGCCATGGAGCCATCATTGTATTTGGACTCAGAGCCATCTCTGGTTATTTCAAGATATCTTCAGGAGAGATGTTTGTTGTATTTGAGGTGCTGATGATATTATGAACTTTGATGATGTCATCTGATTCATTGGTGTCTTCAAGACCAAATAAGATGGCATTGGAAATTTCTTATCACGTTCATTGGTGTCTCTGATGAGTAAGGAGATATCATTTGTGGAATTATTTTATGGGATATAATTATTTGTGGTTGTGGTTTGGTGGTTGTTTTGGGTTGTAGTTGTGATTGTAGTTGAGGTAGGAGTTGTGGTAGTTGGTTGTTGGGTTGGGATTTGATTTTGAGCTGATATGTAGTCTCTTATCAGTGCTATATTTTTTTTTCAAGAGAAATTAAGCTTTCTTGTATAATTGTTTTGAAATGTGTTGCTAAGCATTTTTCTATTGAGTGTATGGCTGATTCTACGCTATCAACTCTGTCAAGCAGGGTACTTGTATTTTAAGACTCATATTACCTTAATTCAGGGATGTCAAACTTGCATTGTCATGGCAGCATCATATGACGTATGGGGACTTTTTTCCCCTTTCGCTAAACTAGGTGGGGGTGGGGCCAGCATGTGATGCATCCAGCCCACGGGCTGCAAGTTTGACACCTCTGCCTTAATTAGTTGATTCCTTAAAGCCACAGCACTTTTTTTTTCATTCTCAGATCAAGAAAAGTCAGATTGCATTAATAAATAGCAAAGTGATGGTAAGCCTGAAATATATCTTTCAAATAAGTTTTTAAGAGATCATTCCTAGAAGTCATATTTCCCCAAATTTAAAAAAAAATGTCATCAAACCAAAATACTTAGATAAAACTATCTAGGAAAAAAGAGGTTGGTGAAATAAAAGGCAAAGACACTTAGCCTTAGATTCACAGCATGAAATAATTCAAAGAAATCTATTTATTTCAGATTCAGAGTTTTATAGTTGATCCACACTTTGGAAAACATTGCGTTTTGAGGAATTTTGAAGATTGGAAGATCAGATCTCCATTGTCCACATTTTCCTTTTCCTGTCACACATACAGATATTAAGAAGTTATCTGATCCACAAATGCTTGTGGGAACATCATTCAACCCATCACTGTCAATAACAAACAAACAAACAAACAAAAATAGGTATTTTGTGGAAATAAATGCAGAAAAACAAACATTCAATCAGCCTTTTGAGAAACCCTCAAAGCAACACCAAAACAGCAATAGCAGTTTGGGCACAGCTCTCATAATTAAATTCATTAATACTGTGCATGAGGCATATAACAGTTTGATCAGAATGTATTTCTTATGAAACTTTTCAATAAAGTTGATTTTAAAAAATCCTAAAAGAACAACTGAAGAGACAGCAAAAGACAAAAAGAAAATAAGCAGTCAAATTTATCATCTTTGCTGTTTATTGCCTCATTAAGCTGTAGACAATACACATGAGAAAGATGGGAAATAAAAAAGTTCTTTAATAACTTTTTTATTATTCAAGAAACCCACTTCTGATGCACTGTTAAAAGTTTTCTTTACAATCAAATACTAAGGTTACAGAGTGATTGCTGATTCACTAGGAAAATTTTCATATACAATATAATGTAAAATAATATGGCAGTGATAGAATATATATTTTAGTATCTTCCATTTAAAAGTGATGTTTAGGAAATTTCTAAACTATTACTTTTTTATTTCAGATGACAATTTTATATTTTAAATTTAAAACCTAGATTACTTTTGTTAAAATATAATATTTTAATCATATGGAAAAATCCCATTCCCTGACAATTTTTTCATGAAAATATTGGGAAGTTAAAATTCACATGAAATGCCCTGCTTGATTCATGACTGATTTCTTAGTACTTTTATTTCCAGGTAAGTGTAAAAGTGCATTGTTAAACTGTGGTACTAAACACAATTAGTATTGTTGAATGCTTCTAAAAATATGCAGGATTGTTTTGAAAAGCTTTATTATCATTACTAATGTGTGATATTATTTATTCATTTTTATCCCACCTTTATTATTTTGTAAATAACCCAAGGAAGCAGACATATCCAATACTCCTTCCTTCTCCTGTTTCCCCACAATAACAACCCTGTGAGGTGAATTGAGTTGAGAGAGAATGACTGGCCTAAGCAAAGCAACTTCATTACTTACTGTATTTATTTCATTAAAAAAATGGTAAATGACCATTGGGTTAAAAAAAAGAGGAAAGAAATACAATGAAAATATAAATTAAATATAAGTATTCTAAGTTAAAGACTTAAAGTTGCCAAGTTTTAAGAAAACAGTTCTGGGCACTTGAAAATTATCCAATAAGGAATGAATGTTGCCTATAGG
The DNA here is from genome assembly GCA_004320025.1 of Laticauda laticaudata. Taxonomy (NCBI): domain Eukaryota; kingdom Metazoa; phylum Chordata; class Lepidosauria; order Squamata; family Elapidae; genus Laticauda; species Laticauda laticaudata. The sequence goes on along the minus strand of BHFT01015375.1, from coordinate 25,566 downwards.
ATCCTTATGTGCCTCTGGGGCCTTTGCTGGATTTTACAGTAGATAAAGAATTGTGTCTTAAAGCCTAAAAACTTGGACAGGGGTTCGTAAAAAGGACCTGATGCATCATTCATGTACAGGTACTCGACTATGAACAAAGTAAGACACCCCCCCCAAATGGTAAATGTAACCATTTACACAGAATAAATGAAAACACTTTAAACATATGAAAATATTAAATCGGTAGTTTAATATAAATCAACTAAAAGTATGATAACTTTCAAGATTTGGTGTAAACCTTCCTTTATAAACCATTACACATCAATTTTCACTGCGTGGCAGATTCTTTGTTTTTATTTGGGAACTTAGCTTTTCCATCTCAAACAAATAGGCTCCCAAGCAAATAGTATGACTGGATTGCAGTTAAAGAAATTTCCTCAAAATGAAATTAACATAGATTGTTTGGATACTTCATATGATTTGGGATTTTTATGGTAGATTAAACTAAACATTTCCTTTTTCCATTTTCAGGGAAAAAATTTACATCTTTATTTATAGCCATAGTTATATACAATTCTTTTGTATACAATTCTACATCAAATTCAGTCTTACCATTTTCAAACGCATAGTTTTTATCAAATTTAAATAATTATATTAGTTGCACATAAGAAAATCAATGAAATGAAACTTCTCAATTCTAAGTCTTCTCTTGATTTTAACTTGCATTCTCCTTGACCTAAGATTAGTATATCAGTGTAGGGTAACCATGTCTGTTTAACTATCATTTATTTTCTTAGGAAAGCTTCTTGAAAGTGACAGCTTTCAAGTTTGAAAGTGGCAAATTTTAAAGGGATTTTAGAAGACAATCTTGCATTATACCATTCCAAATTATTAGTAGGACACATGTAATAAAATGCTTTTAAACATCTACATTGACCTTAACTCTATCATACCACAAATAGCTATGCCAGTCAAATCCTAGATCATGTCTTTCCAGTTCCAATAATCTCCTATTTCTCAAATCTGTCTAGAGGACAGAAGATGAAATGGGAGGGAACAATTAATAATGAATAAGCTGTGTCCTCAGCTAGTACTGCAAGAGAATGGCAGCTCTGATGATCTGGAATTGGCCAGCAGCACCTGCACGCCCAGGGGTGGGATCCAATCGGTATAACTACCAGTTCGGTGATTTACATTTTGCTCTGCATGAGTGTCAAACATCATCAGGTTGCTGCCTGGACAGCTGTGCAGTTGCACACAGGTGTGCAGCATTTGAAAAGGCACTATTTTCCTGCTTTTTCAACCGCAGCTGTGCCACGCAAAGCAGCTGAAGTTGAAAAAGCAGGAAATAAAGTTTAGGTAAGAGCCCAGGTGGACAGGTGGGCAAAAACAGCAACAGACATAGAACTGATTCTATGTCTGCTGCTCTTCAGAGCTAACAGTTCTACAGAGCCAGACAGAACTGGTAGAATCCAGCCCTGTACATGCCTGTGGAGTTTGGCAAATTGGAGTCTCCTAACCAAATAAAAAATACAGCCAGAAGAAACTACTCTTGACAACAACAACAGCAGCAGCAGCAGCAGCAGCAACAGTACAACTGGAGTGAGCTCATTGGTGACAAAAGTGGCAATGCACAGATATCTTTCTTTTCTGCCTGAAACGGATCTTCTCTGCATCAGTCTAATTCAATGTATACAAGAAACTCATGTAAGATCTGACAAGGTCTTGGAAAGTTCTGGTCAGAAATTATATAGTCAGTTGCCTTTGTGAAGGCTATACATCCAGTTTTTTTCTGTGGCTGTAGCCAAAAGATTGGGATAGGGAGAGAGGAGATTGTAGGAAAGGGAAAGTTCCTCAGTCATCCTAGTAGTTCCAGCCACTGACCATGTCATTAGTAGATTATAATAATTTATAATAATATATAAAACTATTACTATACTATGTTATGTACATAGCAAATTATCTGGACAAGTGGGAAAATATAAGTTTAAAACTGAATTAGTTGAAGTTTAGTTCATTCTTTTTAAGCTGAAGACCTTGAATAAAATAAAAACAACACATAAAAATGGTTGCTGGAGTTATATAAGGATAAGGTAATAGTTTGCTTTTTGCATTTTGTGAACTTAAAATCCTGACCTCATCAAGAAAATTCCAAGCACATAATATTTTTTGGTACTGGGAAATCTAAACTTCACAAATAGGCTGATGTTCTTCTCAAATAAAGATGCTACCATTCTATTAACTCTAGGTAATTTAGACAAAGCCAAACAATTTAATACCAGGGAGGGAGGAATAATAATCTGAGGTTCCCTAGTAAATTTTATTCTGGGGAAAATTAATTTTAGATTGCCCTTTCTTCCATTTGTCCTTTATTCACAAGGAGCATCTATGAAGTTGTTTCCATGGAAAATATACTGTTAGAATAACTATCTGCCTTGATATTCTAATACTATTAGAATATTGTAGCCATCCTGTTTCCAAATAGCTGAAAATGAAGTATTACTTTAGAGATGAAGCTGTATTTGATATTATCAGCTTAGCTTCAGAGGCTTTTATTCTTGTGTTGTTCATATTGTTGATGTAAAAATCATAATTAAAAATTCTACTATGTTTATAAAGTCAAGACTGAAAAAATATTCTTTATTTGTCAACATAATTAAAGCATTTTCAGTTGTTATTCTGGTAGGTCTATTATAAGTGAGCTAAACCACTTTGATTATCTGCTATTCATTCATTACAACTGGAATCTCTTTCAGCTGATTTTATGAATACTCCTTGCATTTTATTGAATCAGGAATCCTAGCAACAGCCCAATTTGCATCAGGCATAAATAAAGCAAGAGGCTTTAACAGTAGAAACATGAAGAACAAAGAACAAACATTAAGAGACAGAAGATTTTTTTTAATTTGAAGTTTGTACAATTCTTTCTTTCAATATTTTCAAATAGAAAAGTGGTGTTTATATATATATATATATATATTCCTTTGGGATACTTTCCATTTTCTTCTACCTCCTGTAGTCATTAACAATTACTTTGCTTACAGGGCAATGTAGGAAAATACTGGATATAACCAATATTTAAGTACTGGATGATCACATGGGTCACAATAAAATGTCTTCTGTATGCATTAATTTCTTAATTTCTTGAAGCAAAACTATCATAGAAAAAACATAAATTATCAGAATTAGCAAATAAAATACACATCTTTCTCAAAACATGTCTTTCAGGTGTCAGTGAGAATTAGGTATGTATGATGATTTTTTTTAATGGAAGATTTAGCTCAATCATCATCTTAATATTTTGCTTAAGCATTCCAAGGCCATTCAAGGATACATATTAATCAGTGTTGAATTTTTAAATCTGGTTTGAGAATAAGTTTGGAATAGCTGTTTCACCAAGCCATGTGTTAAATGGAGTGCAATAGAGATATAAATACTGAGTAAATTATTTGAAAACTGATAGTTTTGTTTGCAGTTGTGCCATACTGAATAAAATGTAGTAAAAGCATAATTGTTCAATTTCAAAATTAGTTCCTCAGAGCTAGGATAATGACTCAAAAAACAATAAGCTTTGATAAGGGGCACTCACTATATAAATCCCCAATAGGATATTATGGAGGTAGAGCTTTGGATAAAACAAATTTCAGTTCAATACCATTCATCCTCAAGAATTAGGACCAGGAATCTCCAGGTTCAATTCTATTCTCATTCCCTTTTATACCAGTCGTTCTCTCTCAGCCTAATCCATCTCATGAGGATGTTGCAGCAATAAAACAGATATCTCATTGTAGGCCACTTTGGGATTCTGGAGAGACCAAAATATAAATCTAACAACTTTTAAAAAATCAATTTTCCAAATGGCTAATATGAATGAAAAAATATTATTACCATTATTTCTAAACTTCTTTTTTCATTTTTTTTCCTTTTCCCCCTTTTTCTTTTTTTCTTTTCTTTTTCTTTCTTTCTTTTTTTTTGTAATGAGTCATCATAAGAGAAAGTTTGTGTCTGGGTTTGTCTTCTATTCATATATCTGACAGAATGGTAAATACATATAACAAAGTGGAGCATAGTTCACAAAAGCTTTTTACTGTTCCATAGTATATCAAATTATTTTTGTGTTTTCTTTGAAAACAAACAAGATATGGGGACAAAATATGATACGTATAGCAAGTGGTCAAATTTTGTTTGTTAAAACAAACAATGTTTGTTAAACTGTAGTTGTTAATTGAATCATGTGGTCATAGCAAATTTGGCTTCTCCTGTTGCATTTGCTTCTTGGAAGTCATCTGGGAAAGTTGCAAAGGGTATCACATGACCCTGGGATGCTGCAACAATAGTAAATACATGTTGGTTGCCAGGGGCCTGAATTTTATCATGTGATGATAGGGATGCCGTGAGGATTGCAAATGTAAGGACCACTTGTAAATTAATGTTTTTCAGTGCCATTATAATTTTGAAAATGTGACATTCTGATTAGCAAACAAATTAAGGCCATTCTAGATTTGATAACAAGAAAGTGGATTCATAACTGATTTGATAATGCCACTCAATGTTCAACAAGATTCTTCAATAAACTAGAACACTAAGGGAAGTCATACAAAGTTCAGTTATTGACATTGTATTCTTTACTATTTTTACTTATAAATTGGAAGAAGAGAAGGATGCCTGATAAATTTTCAAATGGCAAAAAATTGAACAGAAAAGCTCTCAAAAGATTGAAATAGCATTCAAAATTACCTGATATTTTTGAAAACTTGTTTGAAAATAACAAAACAGAATAACAGAGGTAGGAGGGACATTGGGATTTTTATAGTCCAACCCTTGTTCATGTAGGAAATACTATACCATGTGGACAACTTTAATGAATTATAGGAAGGAACTTTCACACTGAATATTAGGAAAAGTTCATAATGATTAAAGGGCATCACAATGGAACCAGTTCTAGGGACTTGGTGTGAGCTTTTATGTAATGGATATGATGACATAAAAGAAGCGAGAGAGGATGGATTCCTTCTTCTGAGTTTAACATCATATTTCTGGTCTCAAAAGGTGTAATCCATGTGAACCTCTGGGTCCTTGGGCTATAAAACTATACCATTAGAATTAGAGATTATTTGTGTTAATAACTCAACAGGAAGCTGATGTAGATAAGATTCGCCCTTGTGGTCATCCTGAAATTTCTTGTTTGTAAAATCTCACCTTGTCCTCCAACAAAGAACAATAGAATAATACTGTAATCATCACATAATTATTATTCTTTTGAAATGGTTTTTATATCAATCCAAGTTCATGAGAATTCAGCATCAGGCACCACATACAGAAATGCCTTTGGTGTAAAAACTGTCATGTGAATGAACTAGTTGTTAATAATACCAGGGCCTTTTTTAAGAGTGCAAAAGTTTTGGGAGACAGCTTCATTTGGCAAAGTCCTAAAAATATGATTTCTTCCTTGAAACTTTTTATTTTCTTTCACTACCTACATTATTCCGAGGTCTTTGGCATTTACATATATTTGAATGATAAATTGCTATCTATGGTGTTCAGAGAAACTGTTATGATTTAGAATAAAAAAATTCTTATCTTATTTGTTTAATCAATACAGTGTTTATGAACAATGTATATTTTCTACAAAAAATCTATATGGCAATATATATTAATTGTTTGTTGCTGTTTTTTCGAACATAAGCAAAGAGCTTTGGGGCATATTTTGTCTTGTTTTCATACACCCACTGATTCAGATATACAATAGGAAGAATATCATTAGGAGCCTAGTTGCAGTACTTAGCAGGCTTAGATCAGTCAAAAATAAATCCAAGCACTCTGAGACTGAACAATAAAGATGCCAAGCTGTCCTTTTTTATGAGAAGTACATTCAGAACAGAACAGGTTAAACTAACAGAGTTAAAAGAGGTCTTGGATGGAAACTAATCAAGGAGAGAAGCAACCTAGGACTAAGAAGAAATTTCCTGACAGTGAGAACAATTAATCAGTGGAACAACTTGTCTTCAGAAGTTGTGAATGCTCCAACATTGCAAAGTTTTCAAAAGAGATTTGACAGCCAGTTGTCTGAAATGGTATAGGGTTTCTTACTTAAGCAGGGAATTGGACTTGAAAACCTCCAAGGTTCCTTCCAATACTGTTATTCTATTTTAATCTATGTTATTACTCTTGAGGTAATTTTATTGGATGCCTTCTTTGATTGTGCCACCATATTATAACTGGTAATTTGATTCAATGCTCAGTTGGAATGTGGGTTTGAAATATAGTTGATTACATTCTCAGAACATTTTGATACTAATAATTTATAGACCCTATTGGACATTATATAATCATGCATACATTCATTCTGTACTTCAGTTTGCAGTTTTTTAATAGCGGAGAGCTCTTTGAAGTTTGACACAGGAGATGAAGTTTCATACAGCCCCCATTTCTCTTTCCAGTTATTTATTAGTTAAATGGAATGTAGACCTCTAATCATTTCTACTGTTGCTGACCTCCATTTGTAAAGAATCTACAGAAAAAAGCATATGAACCAATCAGTAGGAGACAGGAAATCACAAGTTCCAGATGGCTTGCAAGCAGATTGGCAGGAAGATAAATGGCTCCTGCAGGTTAGAGGGCAGAATGTTGGCAAGGCAAGGCCAATCCAATAAGATGTGGCACAAGTGTAGCCAGACTAAGGATGGATGCTTCCTGGTAGAGGATGGTGCAAGAGATTTATCAGAACAATTGACAGCCTTCCCTGCCACTGTCCCATTGACTTTGTTAGAGGGAAGCTAGCAGAGAACACTGCAAATGGTGATCAAACGACTATAGAGTGCTACAACCCTCATAAGTTGCCAAGTGCTCAGCTCCTGATCACATGACCATAAGGTGCTGAGACATCTGGAACTTTGAGAACTAGTCATAAGTACCATCAGTTCAATAACACTTTGAAAGATCACTGGTCATTAAACAATTATTAAGATTTCAGATAGGAATTTGTTTATATTGAACTGGCACAGGAACTGCCACATTTTAACATTTGGTTCCATCTCAGTAGATGTGGAGAAAAACCAAAGGTATTGAAATAGTACATTGCATTTAATAGGTTGGACAATCAGAAGCTTTCTTATGCAGAGCTTATGGATGATCCATATCCCCATCTGGAGAAAAATGTTGTCTTGCCTCCTCCCAGTTTCTGAATTTCAAATGCTCAAGCAGGTGCTTTAAAAGAAATGTAGGTGATTCAGCAAGAATAAAATCTGAGTTCTGTCTGGTTGCTTGCAAAGCACACAGCTGCTTGTTTCTTATTTATTTATTTATTTATTTTAAATTATGTTTATTTCCCCTTTTATGTGGTATGGGTAGTAAGATAAGGTAGTTGGAGGAAACTGTTGGAATGCTAAAGTGTCTTATCATGAGTTTCAGTTGCAGCAGCTTAGAAGGTATTCATTTAGTTTTAGAATGTAATTATTCCTTTCCCTTTATTTCAGTGACAGACTCTGCAACCAAGCTTAGAAGGTCCAGGAAAAGGGCTAGGGTGCAAAACTGGTAACATCAAATCATTCTACTTTGATAGCCCTCAAGTGATTTGGAAGGCATCAGGACAATGGTTTTGTAGTCTGGCAGCTCTGGCACATTACAATAGCCCAGCTTCTTTTTGAATTTATTACACAAAGGCATTGTTTGGAACATACTATCTCCTTTCTCTTACATCTACCAGGGTAGTTTAAAACCACAGCTGAGGAAAGCAGTTGATTGCAGATTTGTTAATATATAACATCATAATACTTTCAATAATTCAGTCATTCTCAGTGGTATTTTTTACTACAGAAGGAGAGATGGGTCAATAGTCACAATGCTTTCCTTATCACAGATGCTCAAATTATCTGGCATGTGATCAGGCAATCACATACAACATGTAAAGAAAAATATGTATGTATATGTGTGTAAATATATGTTTTTTGGGAAGTTATTTTCTTTTTGCAAGCATATATTGCAGATTAAGGCCTGGCATTGACTGAATGGTATTTTTACAGACTCTTATAGATCAACTGTGTATTGAAGCTAGGCAATTAAAGAAGCAGTTAAATGCTTTATATTATAACTAGGTTGTGTTATTTTCAGCATACCTTTTTATGTATCTTACCATGCCGCTTACAAATCATATATTTTATGCTGGCTGTACTCTAAAATCTTGTCAAAAGCACATTTAGGAAAGACACAGTGCTCATTAATCTATATTGAGCAAGCTCCCTAAACTTTAATATATTCATGTATTTGTGTGTCATTCCTGTCAGCTTGCAAATGGCTGAATCATTGATGCAGGCCTTTAAATTGACAAATGATGAAAACGATACAGAGAGCACAAATCAGATTTAGAAAGAGCATAAAACTCATGTAAAAATGTTGCTGTTTCAGTGCCTTTCATGTAGGTCTTTTGCAATCAATGGATTTTTACATTCATGAAATTTGCATCATGCCCTTGCTTTATAAATAACAGCTCTTCTCCTGAGATTGCCATGAACTCACAAAGGACATAAGCATATCAGAAAAGAAACAAAAGATTTGAAAGGCTCCAAGAGTTGACATTTGGTTTGCCTAAAAGGTTCTGTCAATTTCTAAGCAACATTGCCCTCTAAATCTTTGTCATGCTCTTTCTACCACCCCATCAAGTGACCTTGGAAGAAGACACTAGCTAGAGCATCCACAGACATAATAATGATTTCTGTCCATCAAGCTTATTTGTTATTCAGAACCATTTCAGGATTTCTTCAATATAAGCTAACAAGTCCCCACAGGAGTCAATATCCAAGTTAATTCTCTTAGCAGCCAGTCTCAGTTCCAGAAACTATTGAAAATAATGTATCTGTAGCTGTTGACTCCAAGCTCTTTGTCTCTCAGCTCAAACTATACGAATAAAACTATACAAATATAGCATAGTCTAACCATTGTTTTTATATTTCTAATTGTCTAGATTTATACTGCATTAATTAAACAGAATCAAAATCAATTACAAACATAAGCACATATTAATTTGGAGAAAGGAACCATCTCAGTAGGTACAGTCTGCCTGTATACATATAATGAAAGAAAAGATGAGAAGGAATCAGGCACAGAGATGATAGTTTGTTTTTACTGACATCTCAGATTTGTTTTCTCCTTTTATTCTCTCTTGATTGGATCTCCTAATGTTAAATGACAAAATGCCAGATTGCTATGTTGTCCATCACATTCCACATTGCATATGAATCAGAAGTTCTTTGTGTATCTCTTAGAATTAGAAATATTTCAAGAATTTGTTTGTTTACAAGTCTAGCTTGCACCCTTACACATTATTATTATGTGAAAAAGACATTTCTGCACAAGCTTTCATCAAGATAAATAAGTCTTTTGAAACATGGCTGCACAATTTTGTTTTATGTTATATTTAACTTGTTAACATCACGTGTTTTTTAAACAATATAAATAATAATGGGATTAGAAGTCCCTGTATTCTAGAACAACTGTTATTAAAAGGGGTCTACAATATAACCTTCCTTTTGCAGACTTTCATAAAGAAATACATAACTCTCATGACAGGGAAAGAAGCCTGGGCTAAAAATAGTGACTCAGAGGGACAACTATATATGCCTTTACATGCTGTGGTCATAAAGTGGACATATATCACATCAATATTTAATTAAATGATTCCTTTTGAATAAAATAGAATACTTTTTATTGGCCAGGTGTGATTGGACACACAAGGAATTTTGTAAAGTGATGGAACACTTGTATCTCCAATAACCACATCTCTGGGAGGATTTACACAATCAATATAACGGTAACCACATTTTCTACCCAACTGCTATTAATAACATATATTCAGGCATGCATCCTGGAAAGTAAGCCAATTGTGTTCTGTTTTATTCTATTCTTTATATGTGATTATTGAACAAAAATAACTCTAAGTGCCTCAATAACTTCTATGTTGTCCTTTCCCATCCATCCCTTGGATCTCACTTTTAAAATCTTTTAAGAACTATAAGAGCTTCAGTCCAGCTAATATTAAGGTGTGTAAAGAGAGAGGAGAGGAAGAGAGGGAGGGGGAATAATATTTTACCTATAGTTCTCAAAACTATTTTACAAAATAATGGAAGGAAACAAAGTTAATATGAAAAGCAGTAAATAAAAGCAGCAGTAACAGTAAAGTCAGTCCTGAAGCACTTTAAAAATTAAGTATTCATTTGTCATTGGAATAATTAAACAGGTGTATAATAAACTTCACTGGAGATACTTTCATGCAAGAAGTCTCCACTATAATAAGACAAATTCATAGATTCCTATTGATAGAATAGGAATGTACAGTGCTACGATGACTGAATGGCAGAAAGACAATCTGTGAATGAACTTTTTCTCATCAAAATTTCCTATTCAGGAACGTTTTCATCTGTTGATTATTGGCTATGACTTATCTGGTAGAATGAGAAGAACCATGCCAGGGGAAGGAGGACCAGCAAAATGATAAGTTTTGATTCCTGTAATTTCCACTACTTGACTTTCAGTTTGCTTAAAGCTGGATTTATTACCTTTCTTACTTTCATCTATCAATGCATATTCCAACTATAGAAAAAAATTAGAAAACCATTGGTTTTAAATTAAGATATATCAAAATCTTAAATAATTTTAGAAAAGGCAGAATGAATTTTCTCGTCCTAGTAAAGAAGCCTAAAGTCCCCAAAGCAAAATTAGTGCTGTCTTGTATGTGCAGGAGGGAAAAAAGGAGACTAATTCAAAGTGAATTAATCTGCAGTTCATTAGCAAACACTAATGTTGCTTTGGGGACTGAAGGAAATTAGCAGGATTATAATTATAAGCAACCGGTGTCTTCATAAACATCTAATTGCTTGTCAAGGATGTACAATACAGTATACAAGCTTGTTGGATGACTAGATGTCATAAATCAGGTTTCCATTTATATAACCTATTATGTTATTGTGTTAACATGGCAGTGACCAAAGGAATGCAAATTCACAAAGGTATTATATGGATAACCAGCAGAAAAGCACAAGATGTCAAAGACATGAAATATTTACTTATGAAGGTGATGATGATGATGAAGAGTAATATGACAGTAGTGGCTTTCTTTGTTCTTTGGAAACAAAGTATATGTACCAATAACAACTCCAAAAACCAGAAAAAACAGATTACCCATAACAATAAGGAAGCTTCAATCCAAAGAGATCACTTTGCAGAAAAACAAATCTGGTCGTTGCCAACATCAAAACAGACCGATACAAAAATTTAATGCGCACCAGGTTAAAGACTGAATGTTACCAATTATCAAATTAAACAAGAGGAAAAACTTTCTACGCAACAATTCCACCTGTGCTTTCTACAATTTGTAAAACAACAAACTAAAAGACTCAAGGTCCATCCACGCCTGAAAGGGAGCCTAATGAGTAAAGACTGCAACGATGAACAATACCAACATCTTTAACACATTCTTTGGTTCAGTATTTGTAAACCGCAATGGATTCATGTCCAATATTTCCAAGTCAAGCACAGGAAAACTTCTATGATCTGATACATATCGATTTTACAGTACAACAAGCACTACTGCATCTAAAACTATATCTATTGGACCGGACAGAATATGTGCCTACTTCTTAAAAAAGCTAAACCACTGCCACAGCAGAACACTCTAAGCATAATCTTTGAAAATCTTTCAGGGCCAACTCCTTGCCAAAATTATCATCACAACCACAGTCATCGCCCATCTTCAAAAAGGGAGACCCCAGCCTAGTTGAAATTACAGACTAATACTCTTTATGCTGCATCACCTGTAAAGCATTGAAACAATTTTTAGACAATCCATTATCCTCCACTTAGAGACAAAACAACCTTATAAACAATTTGGTTTCAGAAAAAGCTATCCTGTAATCTGCAACTCTTACACTGCAAAACATTTGGACTACACAACTTGTTCAGGGCAAGCCAATAGATTGCAATTTACATAGACTTCTGTAAAGGCCTTTGATTCAGTGGTACACCGACAAACTACTCCTAAAACTAAAATCTTATGGTAATTCTGGACACCTGCATAACTGGATAGAACAAACAACAAATGGTCAAAATTGGGAGCATCCTGTCAATATCTGTACCGTCAACAGTGGTGTCCCCCAAGGCAGTGTTCTAAGGACCAACTCTCTTCATACTCTACATAGAATGACCTCTGTGATCATATTAAGAGCAACTGCATCTGAGTTCACTGAGTGATCGTAAAGCTATCTCAACACCACAGACAATACATGCTACCCTTCAAAAAGACCTTGATTGTATTCAGAATGGTCAAACAAATGGCAGTTTCAAATCTCAAAATAAATGCTCTTTCTTACATGTTGGCAAAAAAAAAAAAATCAGAAAAAAAAATACAGGCTGAATAGTCAAGACCTTGTGATGATCCAAACTCTGTCAAGGAACTTGGAGTACTCATCTCTAATGATCTAAATGCTAGAGACCCACTGTAACTACATAGCCAAAAAGGCATTAAGGGTTTTTTAACCTAATCTTAACGTAGCTTTTTCTTCTGGTAATATTACACTACTAACTAGAGCATACAAAAACATTTGGCTAACCAATGTCTTGAATACATCGGTCATCAGTCTGTAATCCACAGTTATGTATTCTGATATTGAACACAGTTGAGAACGGTTCAGCAAATATTTCACACAGAGAGTTCTTGCCAACTCCTCTACCGTTGCAGAATACCGTGTATTCGACGCGAGACCGTGAAGACTCTAGACTTAGAAAACCTGGAACTACCCGCTGCATTTGGTCCGATCTGGTTGGTATAAATGAGGATCATACATTGCAATGTCCAATCTGTCAATGAATCAGCTTTCAATTTCAACCATAATCAATACAAAGCAAGCAAATAGATACAAACTTCAAGGTTAGTTGCACCAAACTTGATTGCAGATTAAATTACGACCCTTCAGTCAACGAGAGTGGTCAATTGACTGGAATAACTCTATCACTGACTGATTGATGGTGTGGTCTTTCCCAAACCGTCCATATACTTGTAACGACGTAGACTGACTCGGAATTGACCTCCACCTCTTTTCTAAGAGGGTCATGTAGGGGGCGTCGGATAAGTGCACGCCAATGTGCCTATCATCCCTGTTTCTTATTGTTCCTCGTGAGTTTATTTTTCTTTTATGCATCAGTATTCATAACTATGGTTATTTTGACCTATACCTATTATTGTAAGCAATTGATCAAATAGAAGATAAAATAAATAAATAAATGAAATAAATAAGAAAGTAGAAGTAGTTCTTGCTTATACTTCAATGCGACATGTAGAGATCATTTATATTTGCTGTTTTAAAAAACTACCATTGCTTTATCTCTCCTTCTCGTGCATTTCCTCATTTCATTTAATGGAAGGAAAGTGATTCCCCACCCTCTCGCTATGAAAAAATGGTAAAGATGCTGGTGATAAGATTGTGGAATTCTGGAATTTAATCCCATCTATTGTGGCAGTTTGGTGAGTTTTGTGGATGCTGTATTTTTGTGCAGTCACTCTCTGAAGCATTGTCCTTCATTTCAAGGAAGACACCAATGAAAATTAGATGAATATTTTACCTATAATTTTATTTCTCTTTCAAACAATAACCAATTAGACTTGGAAAAAGATTTATTTTGAAAGATTTAATAAAATCAATGTTAAAGTTTATATGCAAGTAAAAGATGCGAGAATAAAGTTTAAAGCTTTTACAAAGATGCTAGAATTAGAGGGAGGTTTGCTGCCTAAATTGGGAATGCTATATCAGAGCTGCAAGTTTGATGTGGGTCAAAAGAATGGATTAACATTAAGAAAACATAGATTGTTACATTAGAAGGCCATGAATTTACTGTTGGGCTGGCATGCTTTTTTATGGTACCAAGGGAACTAAAACACGGGGTATTTTAGAAGACGATTATATACGAAGTCTTTGGTGGTTCAAAGTTGGGAAATAAGAAAAAACAATTTATTTGAAAATTCAGTTTTGGTTTACGACTATTGAAGGCATTTTCCTATCTCTATGATTATAAAAGGAACAAAACAGTTAGATAGGGGAATTGTTAGATGAAAGGGTGGACTTAAATCGAGCGCAGAAAGTTAGAGGAACAAGGTATTAAAGATGAATTGGTTTTCATATGGCGCAAATACATTCAAGATATGATGAAGATTTTAAAATGAAGGATTTTATGATAACGACTGATTTAGATAAGATATTGATGGGTACTGGATGACCCAAGTGAATTAAACATTTATATGGTTATTTATTGGGAATTAACTTAGAAGAAGACAAGTTAAAGAAACTTGATTGTTTGGGGGAAAAATTTTGGATATGGGATTGATTTAGAGAAATTGGCAAAAATTGAATGGTCTCAAAATTATAAATAGAAAGTCAAACAGCATATAGAAAAAACTTGTAAAAGATGTTTTACAGGTTGGCACTTCCCCCCGACAAGAATAGCAAGAATGTTTAGAATAAATCTGAAAAATGTTGGAATTGTCACCAGATACCTGGCTCATACTATCATAATGTTGGTGGACTTGTGAGGAGGCTAGAAAATACTGGACCTAAATTCACCATATGGTTGAAAAAATGACAAAGAAAAAGCACATGGACTTTGGAAACCAGAGACTTTTTATATTGGGATTCTACTGACACATATAATAAAGAATTGAAATGATTTGATTGTAAATGTATTACACGGCGCTAGGATTGTATTTGCCTAAAAAATTGAAGAATGAGAAAGATCACGCCACTACAGGAAAGAAATTATTAAGAAAATATTTAGAATTGTGGCTGCAGATGAGTAGATTTACATTTGAAATTAGAGAGCAGAAGATAAACAATTTATGAAATTTGGGATTCTTTTTCTACCTAATGGCTAGATGATAAGATAAGATAATAGAAATAATTATATTTATAAAGAGTTTTTTTCTTCTTTTTTTTTAGGATAATTTGTTATGATTATTTGATTTGTTATTAGAATAAAGGTGTTTAAAGTATTGATATCCATAAAGAATGAAAGTATTAGTAAATACCAGGATGTGGATTGATAATATAAATTGTTATGCAATATAGATTATTGACACTATAAAATGAATGCACAAAACTCTGATGAAACCAACCGACACATCCGGAAGAATATATGAAATAAACTGTTTTTGTTATGTATGTTAATGTTTTGTTTGTAAAAAAATTAATAAAATTAAATTCTTTTAAAAAAAAAAAAAAGAAAAATTCCTTCCAAGGGGCCCCTTCAAATCAAGAAATGTGAGCAGCCAAATAGACTTTAGAATGGTAAAGACACATGTGACAACAAATCAACAAATACTAGCACTTTGCATTGTCTTACAGCCCTAAAATAAGGTAAAACAAGTTGTAGAATGTAAATGTTCACTCAATCTTATTTATTTATTCAGTTTATTGGTCATCTCAGTTGTTAAAAGAGCCTTACTTTAGTCCTATGCAAAGGTTATGAAGTGTCAAAAACAGACTATTCACAAAAGTCCTCTAATAAATGAAAAGACTTTCAAGTCAGATTGTATGTCAGTGTGACACAATGTCCTTTGTTCTATCACAGTCTAAAAAGCAGGTTATGTGTACCCTTCAGTATGAGATCCTACAAGATGTGTAATACAGCCATTTCTGCATGTCTCATATATGTTCTATCTTTGAGGATCCATGCCATCATGCATCAATTAAGATTGCATAACATATTGAACTGGGTTTAGGCCAGAATTATGTAAACAGAAAACCTACTCAGCACTGCAGCAGAAAAAGTTTAGCTTTAAAACCGTGTCCAATCTTGTTAGGACTAAATTCTGTAGAAGGAAGAAGGAATGGCCTTGAAGAATAGGAGGAAGAACTGCTTCCAGACAACCTTCAGATAAAAGGGGTCTGAACCCAGGCCAAGAAACTAACATGAATAAGTCAGTGGTGATATTCAATTTTTTTTACTACCGGTTTTATGGGCGTGGCTTAGTGCACAGGGGAAGGATTCTGTAAAATCTCCAGTCAGAGGTGGTATTTGCCGGTTCTCCAAACTACTCAAAATTTCCACTACTGGTTCTCCAGAACTGGTCAAAACCTGCTGAATACCACCTCTGGAATAAATAATACAGATAAGTCCCTCTCTAGTTTATACAAAAATAAAGGGAGGGTGGTGGAAGCCCATTACATTTGCAAGATTCTCTTAGTATAACTTTATAGTAAAGATCGTGCTGATGTATATGCCATTAGATCCTAATCATGTTTTGGAAACAAAGAAGATAGAGTCAGTCCTGGCTGCTTGCCCATAAGTGGAAACTTACAACTCTTAAATCGATACTCAATCTCACTAGTTTTTTTTTTTTAATCATTTTTAATCAACTCAATAGAGAATGAAACAGGGCGCAATGGAGAAAAGTGAAAATAAATCCATGGTATCTTTGAATTCAACTGGATGTTTGTTTGTTTTATGCAATAGAGGAGGGTGAAGACAACAACCAGACAAGGTTAAAAAGAGTGGGATATTAATGAAGGTTATCTTAGGATAACCAAGTGAGGTTCACATTCTGATCAGAAGGAATCTTCACTAGGTGAGTTGTATGATGTGAATACAACCATGGAGTTTTTCTTAGAAATCTGAAATGGAGCAATGTGAAAAAGATTGAGTTTATTCATTTTATTATGGTTTTGCTCCATATGGAAGAGCTCATCAAAATGTCAGTGAGCAGATTGTTCCCAATGGAAAGCTGGTCTTTGGAGGCATCCTTGAGGCAGAAAATTGTGTGTGCCAGATTTAATTTTATTTACAATCTGCTGAAATGGATAGAATGTTGATAGATCTTTTCAGTATGCCTGGATGGGACTCCTGCTGTTACTTCGCTTATAACAGACAGTACTACATGGCTTAAGTTGAAGGCAGTTTTGCATTTTTCTTGCAAGTCTTCATTCTTCCTGCATATTTTTCTAATGATTGTTCTCCGATAGAATGAAAGTGGATGAATAACATCATGGAATCAGACATAAGCCCTTTGTTGAATAGTGTCCTGAGTGTGTATAGTTGTCTTATTCTGGGACTTGAGTTTAATTCCAAGCATATCTGCAGTAAGAGAAGTAGGGTTTTAATTTCAACCAGATATTCTTAATTCTCTGCCTTCTGAGTTTTCATGCATTTGTAACAGAAATTGCTCCCAGGCCTGCTGTATATTCATTAAAAACCCTGGTTGTGCCTTTTCCCCCTTGACCTAGACTTTGATGTGTTGAGCAACTGTACCCTCTCCTCAGGCATTCTTGTGCAGCAATCTGTTGCAATTCTCATCCTCCCTTTTCACATAATAATCAAGTCCTGGCTTCAGAAAAATTGAAACTGTATTTTATTCCAGAGAGACACTAAAGACAAACAGAGAAAGATATGAATACTTCATTTAGGTTATTGTTTCACTTTTTTTCTTTGAAATCCTTGACAAATCTGTAGAGACCCATCTGTCTCAGTAAGAGAAATGCAAATATTACATTTCTTCAAGCACACTATTACAAGACTTTCAGATGGCCTTGATGGCTTTCTATTGTTAATTCACTATTGAGAATTCCTTCAGTTATTTCAGTAGAATCCTCTCGTGACCTTTTTAAAAACCTTGTTTCGCAAATTCAGCAGTTTACTACAAGAAAGAGGGAAGGAAGGAAGGAAGGAAGGAAGGAATGAATGAAGGAAGGAAGGAAGGAAGGAAGGAAGGAAGGAATATTGTGCTTCTTGTACCAACCCATAAAGTGTGATCATATTTTATTTTTAAAAAATCCTACTATACATTTGCTTTATGGGTGAGTCTGCTTTATAGTTCAGTTAATAATAGTTGATTATGATCTTGAATATTTTGGATTCTAGAAATGAACAAAGATCATCATCTCTTGGATACTGATGATAGTTTTATTCCCTCAAGTCAAAATATCCCAAAATCTTTGTTCTCTCTCACAGTAAGAATAAGTGAACCCTTTTGAAAACATTTGCTTGGGAGACAGATTGTTCTACTTGCAATAAGAAGTGACATGTATGATTCATCCAATGCAGGTAGTCCTCAGATTATGATCACAATTGAGCCCAACATTTCTGTTGTTAAGTGAGTCATTTGTTAAGTGAGTTTTGCCCCATTTTATGACCTTTCTTACCTCTCTTTTATGACTTGGTTGATAAGTTAGTTAAGGCCATGTCACACTGCACCAACGGATGCAAAGAGGATGTAAAACGGACAAAAAAGCTTGCCATCCGTTTGCGATGTACTCACTGCCTCCGTTTTGCTTCCTTTGTATCCGTCCAGCCATCCGTTTATTGACGTTTCATCCGCCTTCCAAAAGTTTTTGGGCTGCTCAAAACTTTTGCGTGGAAAAGTGTATCCATTCGTCATTCTGCATCCGCTACGCATCCGCTAACGCATCCCTACGCATCCATTATGCATCCGCTTATATCCGCTAGGCATGCCGCTGCGCATCCGCCGCCTCCATCCGCGCCGGACGCAGGAAGGAAGCGGAACCGGACTGCAGACGGTGCAGAATGATGCCTAGTGGATTGCAACATGGAAAACAAAAGCGTTTAAAATGGAAAAAACGTTGCAGAGGGGACCTATCTTGGATATTAAGGATGCTAGAGGATGCCTAGAGGATGCAAAGGGACACCCTATACTGCCTATAAAAAGGGGGAGCACCTCGTCTGCATCTACTTTCCAGACCAGCAGCGCCAGCTGTGCAGACCTCTGGCAGCCTTCATGCTGACTCTTTGGCTATTCAACAGCATCCCAGTCATGTGTACCGTGGATTGCGACATAAATCCTTTCGGCAGCCAACATCATTCCTGCAACACTGCGTAAACCATCTACAGTCTCTGTGAGCTAGTACTAACAGGAAGAAAAGGAAAGGCAACCCAAAAAAAGTCTGGCTCCATAGATGGTTTGCCAGAAGAGCAGAGTATGTTACTTTACGACAAGCCTGATGGTGGGAAGCTCAGGAAAGCAAAGACCCTCGGGCATTCGCAGAACTTCAAAATGAATATGCCCCAGCCATGTTTGATGAACCTGTGTGCAGCGCCTGACCAGGTTGACAAAGACAACACCCACTTCCTGACAGCGCTGGAACCTGGGCTTAAAGGTGCACTCAATCTGCGCCACCTGGGCCTCAGGGACACCTACAGGCAGCATGCAGCATGGCTGGAGGGGTGCCAGCCAGCACCATCAGCTTTGTTGTCAGAGAAACGTGGTGCAGGCCATCATCGAAGAATAGCAAGGAGGAAAGCTCCTCCAGTGCCCCTCCACTGAAGAATGAAGGGGATGGAAGAATGTTGGCAGAGCAAGTGGTATCAGAAGTGGAAGCTTCCCCCCCGTTGGAGCGCATAGATGGGAAGCACGTGGCCTCCCCGCCTCCCACCCAAAGCTACAGCCAACTCAGGGTCCAACTTATCAACAACTCCAAGGGATTCTTCAGCATCATCCTGCTCGCCATGGTTCGATGGCTGACTACATGATTCTGTACAATCGATGCCTTTCAGGCAATGGCTCATCTTCAGATGCCGCAGGTATTACAACGCGCAGTCACCTCAAGGAGGGGCTGGAGAAGCAACCTCATGGTGGGTTTCCCAGCTCCAGACCCGCTGCCCACGACAAATGGCAAGATCGTGCCCTAATTCATCGTGGGGGATGACGCCATTCTCCTCACAACCTAGCTCATGAGCCTACACCTCCCAAATACCTCATCCATGAAGAGAGGATCTTTTAACTGCAGGCTGTCCAGGGCAAGGCTGGGTGGTGGAGAAACGCCTTTTGCGGCATCCTGGCAACAGGTTCTCAGGTACTTGTTCACCACCATGCAGCATCACCCAGCAGACATGAGGAACATCATCGAAGCTTGCTGCATCTGCACAATCTCATGTGCACGCTGCCATACCCAGTCTTGCATGAAACAGGCTTGTGGACCCTCCAGGCAAGGCAATGGGGGACATGGAGCCTGGGATGGAGGCAGGGCGAAACCTATTAGACAACTGAGGGTGTGGGCAGGCCCAACAGAGCCTCACGTGAGGCGAATGAAGCAGCGCAACCTCCTGAAACACTGGTGCAACTCCCCAGCTGGAGTGGTGGAGTCAAGAACAGGATGGTAGATGCTTAAAGGATGCTTCCCTTCAGCCAGTCTCATCACACGGATGAGATTGGGACTATGTATGTTTTGGTTGGCCTACAATGAACAGGGCGTTTTATGAAAGAGTTGTGTTTGTGTTCAATGTGTGGATCAATGCTTACATTGTAATTGATAATGAAGGGCGCATAAGGGTGTGGAAATTGAGGAGGGTGGACATCAGTCCCACTACGCTTGCAATGGAGGTTTATCTATCCACAACTATTACCCTCATAGTGTATTCCTTCCCATCCCACAGCTATCTTAACCCATCCCACAGGTATCCCTTCCATTCGCCCACAGGCTATCTAACCATCCCACCAGCTATCTTAACCCATCCCACAGCTAGTTTTAAGCCATCCCACAGCTATCTTAACCCCATTCCCACAGGTATCCCTGCCATCGCACCAGGTAAATGCCCCTCCATCCCAAGCTATTCCTTAACCCATCCCACAGCTATCTTAACCCATCTCCACAGGTATCCCTTCCCCATCCCACAGCTATCTTAACCCATCCAAAAGGTAATGTCCCCTGCCCATCCCACTGCTATCTTAACCATCCCACAGCATGCAAAGGCTAAACCATTTCTAAAAGTTTCCACCCAGACTTTTTGAAAAAATTATTGAAGCTAAGTGTGTGAAACAAGATAAACTTTAATTAATTAACAAGCTGTAAAATAAAGCATGACCCAAGACAAGTGTCAATATAAAGTCCACAAATATTCCAGGCAGCAGTTTCTGGCATCCTCTTGTCACTTCAGAGGTGTGTACCCAGTCTAAGGTTTTAGGGTGCAAGGTGCTGTGGAGGTGGGTGCTGCTGCAGTGGGCTGGTCTGAGGTGTTGCTGGAGTGCCTGGCCCCGCGAGGACACAGGGGGACGGTGTGTTAAGGAAGGTGTCCGGAGAGCTGGCTCAGCCCCGCGATGCCTGAAGTGGTCCTTCCTCCATGCCATGGGGTGTCAGCCCCCAGTACGAGGACAGATGTAAGCTGAGGCCGGGCTTGGCTGGTGGAACGAGGAAGGAGCAAGTGTGGAGGGGCTGTCTGCCTCTGCAGTGGGTGAGGACTGGGTGGGTGGCGTCATCGCTGTGCGGGGGTGGCATTATTGTCTCGTTGGTTGGCATCGGTGGCATCATTGGAAACCAGTGGCAACGGTGTTGCCCGATGACTCTGGCCCTGGACTGGAAGGGCCTTGCTGTCCTGTTGGCTGATGGACCTCTGGGTAGGCTGTAGCCCTGTAGGTGAGGGGCTGTCGGAAGCGCTTGGTGTGGAGGGACATCACCTGGGGTGGAGGAGGCAGACCTGGACTGGGTGGGAGGCAGTGCCTGTGGGTCTGGAGGGTTGTTCAGCAGCGTGAATGATCCTCTCCCTTCACCATCTGGTACTGGGGTTTCCCGCCATCTCCTTGAGGGTCTGGTTGACATAATGGAGGAAGGGCTTGCAGTTGGGGAGAGGATTCGATGGGGACGCAGCTGAGAGAGGATACCTATGCTCGGTGCGGATGTGTCCTGATATCCACCAGACCTTGTGGCTCTGCCCCTCCCACAGTCTGGCTCTCTGCCTTACTGTGGAGGCCGGAAGATGTGGGTGGATGTGGCCTTCGGGCCAGCGTTGGAACTCGATGGTCTCCTTTCTCGCCACCGCACCAGGGAGTCCTCATCGCTCTCCACCACGCTTTCCACACCTGCCGCGGGGTTCTCCGCCATGGCACGCTCCACAAGAAAACCTGGCTGGAGACAGGGACTGACTCTCAGCTGGAAGAGGACTGGGTCGCAGCAGGCTGGCCGGAGAGAGAGGGTGACAGATGGGCTTCCTGGTGCTGCCTCGGTGGCGGAGCCTCACCCCCTCCAGGAAGCTGCACTTGGCCATGACATAGTTCTCTCTGTCCGTCAGCTTAACCGGCGGCCTGGCAGATTTTTTGAGGTGCAGCTTCCCGTACCAGTGTTGCATGTGCTTCCACCAGCTTGAGGAGCACATCAGATGTGTAAGCCCAGACTCCTCCGCCGCTCTCTCTCCAGCAGCCTGCTTCTGCTTGGTGTCCCTGTACAGCCGGTGTCGCGCTTCGCGCCACAGATAGTCGTTCTCGTCTCAGCCACTCCAGCACCTCATCCTTGTTTCGCTTCCTTAATGTAGTACTGCCTCCTCTCGCCAGTATTGCTGCATCCGCCTCTTCCTCCTTTGGCAGGACCAGGTGGGCCCTCCATCAGAAGGGGCTTCCAGGTTGTAGGGGCTGCTCCTCCAGCACCACAACAGCAT
The DNA here is from genome assembly GCA_004320025.1 of Laticauda laticaudata. Lineage (NCBI taxonomy): Eukaryota > Metazoa > Chordata > Lepidosauria > Squamata > Elapidae > Laticauda > Laticauda laticaudata. The sequence goes on along the minus strand of BHFT01015375.1, from coordinate 3,174 downwards.
GCAAAGCAGCAGCAGCAAGCATCACGCAGCAGGAAGCATAATTCAGCATCAGCATGCATCAGCATCAGCGAATAATCAGCCAGCAGGATCATTAATCAGCAGCAGGCAGGCAGCAGCAGCAGCCAGCAAGGGACCTAGGATCATCAGCAGCAGAAGTAACACCAGCAGCAAGGGTCAGCAAGACCAGGAGCATGGAAGAGCAGCAGCAACAACAAGCAGGACCAGGGCACGAGCAGGACCAGGAGCATGAGCAGTAAACGGCAGGACAAGCAGGACCAGAGGACCAGGAGGAGCTTAGCAGAGTCACACAGCAGAAGTACCACTGCCAGGAGCAGCTCCAGCAGAATGCTCCAGCAATAGAATAGGCGAGCCAAGCAGCAGAAAGCCCCAGCAGAAGATAGTCAGGGACAGGGGGAGGGAGGTGGCCCTGTCCCTGCTTGCCAGGGATGGCGGAGGTTGCTGAGGCTTGCGCTTCTTCGCCATGGTTGTGGGGTTGCTGGCTGGCAGGAAGGCTTGCAAGGAGGCTGGCAGGCACCAAAGGCTTGGCAGGAAGCTGGCAAGAAGCCTGTTTAGGAAAGCCTGGCAGGGAAAGGCCAGGCACCAAGGCTGGCAGACAGACTGGCTGGCAAGGGAGGTTGGAAGGCAGGCTGCCAGCAAGGTTCTGGAAGGGAGGCTTGCCCAGGAGGCTGGCCAGGGAGTGCTGGAAGGCAGGGCTGGCAGGAGGCTGGAAGGCAGGCTGCCCAGCCAAGGCTGGAAGGGAGGCTGGAAGGCAGGCTGCGCTAAGCAAGGCCTGCCCAGGAGGCTGCCGCAGGAAGGCTGGGAGGCAGGCTTTGGGACAGCAGGCTGAAGGCAGGCTGGAAGGGTGGCTGCCCAGAGAGGCTGGGAGGCAGGCTTGGCAGGGAGGCCTGGCAGCAAGGCTGGCAGAAGGCTGGAAGGCAGACATGCAGGCAGAACTCGAGGGTATTTCCAGGCAGCAGGTCTTTGCTCCAAATGCTGGCATGTGCGAGCTGCTTCCCTTATATCCGCGGGGTCTTGCGCAATGCATACGCCCGCCGCATTCGTTAATTAACGCGAGATTATCCATTCTGCTTCCGCTGTGGCATCCGCTGTGCATCCGCTAGGTCTTCCGCTCTGGCATCTGCTTCATCGCTGTGGCATCCGCTAGGCTTCCCTGTTGCATGTGCTTTCATCGCGCTGTGCATCATTCTGCCATCCGTTTTTTTCTGTTCCGCATCTGTTTTTTCTGAGGCGCCCGGAAAGCCTTAGCGGATGCGCCATCCGCTGGGCTTCTCGTTCCGCATCCGCTTTGCATGCTGCCCTGCGTCTCCCCGTGTCCGTGTTATCCGCTTTTTCCCAATTATGCAATTTTTGCCCCTTCTGAGAGCGGATAACAACAGATGTAACATTTTTCTCTTCCGTTGTGTCCTTTTTGCATCCGTTGGGCAGTGTGACACGGCCTTTACATAGTTGTTAAGTGAATCTGGCTTCCCTATTGACTTGGCTTGTCAGAAGGTCACAAAAAGAGATCACATGAATTAAGGACACAGCAATGGTCATAAATATGAACTAGCTGCCATGTGTTTCCATTTTGATCACATGACTGTGGGTATGGTGAAAAATGGTCATAAGTCACATTTTTCAGAGCTGTTGAAACTCTGGTCAATAAATAAACTGTTGTAAGTCAAGGACTACCGATAATTCATTTGTCATTTGTTTTATTCAAGAAAGAAATATCCCTCCTCAACCATTCAAGAAGTTTAAATTAGCTGTGGGCAGATTTCATTCAATAATAAATGGCACAGATTTATTACATTTATAGTTTACACTTTAAAAATACACTTTGTGATTTTCTTTTTTTTCTTTTTAGCAAATATGTCTTAATTTTGATGTAGTAATTGCATTTAAAGAGAAAGAAAAAGCATGATTATGATAATTATTCCAAATTTATCCATAATGATGGTGGTAAAGATGACTATTGTCATATGGGTCTGCATAGGCAAAAACTACACCTCAGTGGAAAGGAAAAGCAACGAACTTGAGTATGCAAAGAAACATTTCATATCAGGTGTCTTCTTGTTCAACCATAATAACATAATAACAAATAAAATGATAATAGCAGGACATGAAACTAAGATAAAATATGTTGATAGATTATAGTGTTATTGACCTGGAAGAGGTTATCTAAGCTTAGCTCAGTTCAGGGATGCAAAGTATCTTGGGCAAATGGCAGTTGCTGGTTCCAATTTATTACATTCTCTCAAAGTATCAAGTTGCTTTAATGTTAAGAACTGTTTACTGACAACAAACAGTTGCCATCTGTGTTCTTGTAACTTAAATTCTTTATTATGCATCTTGAACTCTGGAATGAAAGATAACAAGCCTTGGCATTATTGTGTAGACATCCTTTTAGAGATTTGAAAAATGCTATCATATCCCCTTGCCCTCTCACTCTTCTATTTCTCAAACCTAAATGTAATCAGCACTTTCAATCTCTCTTTATAGGTCTTTATTTTTAATCTCTTGATCATCCACCTTGGCCTTTCCTGAACCAGTTCCCATTTCTCCAATGGCCAGAAAAGCATAGTATTTAGAATAAGGCACAATGCATTAGGTGTAGTTTGATCAAAGTAGCATAAGTAAAATGATTACTTCTCATGGTATGAAAATGCACTTTTATTAATGCAACTTAAGCTTTCCTTTGCCTGGTTAGTACTCAGAATGTACTGCTGGCTCATATAGTGATACAAGCAATGTATTGCTGCTGCTTATGTGATTTTTCCAACCAGGAAAATGCTATGCAGCTCTGCATCCCCATGCAAGTTACCCAGAACATCCATTGGATCTGTGGATTGAACTATGTCTTGCAAAGGTTAGCCCCAGATATATTAAAAGTGCTTTTTGAAAAGACAACTGGGCTGTTTTTTACTTGAGGAAGAAGCTGTTTTGCTTCATTGGTTCTGGAAGAAAGGTGAGGGCTACGAAGGGATTAGTTCTGACTGGATGAGGCATTGCGTTAGCCCCGTGGATATAAAGGGAAGCAGCTCGCGAGCAGGTCACCATTCAGAGGAAAGACCTGCTTCCAGACACAGCTTGCCTACCAGCCAGCCAGCCAGCCAGCAACCCAACAACCATGGGGAAGAAATGGAAGCCTCTGCCATTTGCTGCCAGCCCTGG